>CANYCX010132858.1:0-23992 GCA_948193385.1 Breynia disticha f. nivosa
TTTTGGCCACAAGTTGACATTTATTAATGGTTTAATGAATTGTGTGGATCATCCATGTGCATGTTGCGAATGTTCCGATTGAGATATTTGATGAACTCTTTGAGTTGCAAAATGTTGTATGTTGATTATACCATGAGTTGGCCGTGCGTATATGTTGGCTTATGAGCGATATGGATTGATTTGTGGAATATTCATATGCTTGTGTTTGAGGAAAATTTGAGATGAAATGCATGGATTTGCATTTATAGATATTATATTATGTTAGAATGGGAATGTGTATGTTCATGCATTGAGAAAAGGACCTTAAAGCTCACATGAGATAAAATAGGGGATTAGCCCGAATGTTGAGAACACAAGAGCGAGCCACTTAGTGTTATGTTTATGCCGAACGAGAGCTCGATGCTGGGCAAGGCCCGATGGATTACGATCGAATGGGGGATTAGCCTGATTGTGAGAAAAACAAGGGATTAGCCCAGATGTGATTAATTGCAGGCCAATTCCGATGATTTGATGCTGAGTGAGAGCTCGATGATTTGATGTCGGGCTAGACCCGATGATTTTAGACCCCTGGGTGCATATGTGTGGACAATGCATTAGTATTGCACGAGAATTCATTATGCATACTTATTATTGTTACATGGAAAATGAATGTGTATGAGTTTGGTCTTGTGATTTAATGATATGGACTCTTGTATGAGTTATGAATGAACTTATGGATGGATATAATCTTGTATGAATATATGTTGATTGTATGAGTTCTGAATGAACTTATGGACGGATATAATCTTGTATGGTTAAATGTAAGTTGTATGAGTGGTGTGCTCTATATGTATTGGTGTTATGTGTGATGATTTGATGATAACAAGATAATATTAATGGTATGGTTTACCTTGTTGTTGAATAAATGAACATGGAATTGAATAATTCGATGTATAAATATGAATGAGAGAACATTAATGATGATTGTGTATGTGTATAAAATTGCGAAGAATGATTGATGTTATGTTGAGGTAAGCTTGTGGTTGGTTTGAAGGATTGATTGTGGGTGATTGAGAATGACAATAGAAAGGAAATGATTAATGTATGTGATTATTTGGATTGAGTTGTTGATTTAATAATGTGGTGTGTGTGGATAAAGAGAAATAAAATAGTTGATTGAGAGGCCAAAGGGGTTGGGATGTTTTAACTGAAATGACCCTATTTGTGTACGATGAAATTGTGGTATGATGACTTGTTGTTGATGATAATCATGTGTTAAAAGATTAATGATGGTATTTGTGTGTATAAAATGGATGAATAAGGGTATAGCATGATGGTTTGATATGCTAAGTGAAGGGTAAAGTGTGTATGCATGATATACAACTCGAATTATGGGCAGAATGCTTCTGAAGTTTGATTAACGTACGTTACTGAGTAATTAACGTATGTTAATATCAATAAGCATACATTAATAGGATGTTAACCTACGTTATTCATGCCCCAGACAAGTATAGATGAATAACGTACATTATTGATTGATAAACATACGTTAATTTAGCGCAAAAACCTTATTTTGGCCTAAATAATGTTCTAATGACCATCTAAAGTATCCTAATGGTTTAGGATGAATGCCTTAATGAATAAAAACATGAAATGAAAGAATAAAACACATAAAGAACTTGTTATGACATGGCTACAGTGAGCCATTAGGGAAGATAAGCCGAGATGGCTGAGGACTCCCTTGCACTCCAACATTAATAACACTAGGGGATCACTTACAGAGTATACTTTGTATACTCACCCGTGTTTGCTGTTGATTTGTGTGCAGAGTGACAGGTACCAGAGATGGGACGACGTGATCGGCGAGGCTAGCTGTGTGATATTGAAGGTCGGGCTCCCAGTTGTTTAAATGTTGTGAATGTTTGTGCTTGTTGTGTACCTATACATACATCAGTACAGATGAGATTTATAAAGTTGTCATACTAAGTGATTTCCACGTCTTCCACATTTGTAAACTATATTTGATGTCTGTTTTGTATTTTATATTGAGGCAACTAGTGTTTGCATTTTATCTTTTCTACATCCTATGTTTTAAAAAGAAAATAAATTTATTGCTAAAAATAGTATTTATTCGAAAATGAACTTTTCAAAAATTAGCATCACATTTATCGGTATCAGAGCAGAGATTAGAATTCCCTGCGGACTGTGTGAGTAAAACTGTTTTCATTGCATCACTGTGTGTGAAACTAAGTTTTGAAAATGTTGATTTGTGAAGGATGGAGCTAGTTGACCATGTATCGCAAGATGCCACTGAGTCCTGCGAATCTATGCAGGGGCAGGGATCTGCCCCAGAGCACAATGAACAGTATGTTAATTTACCCTTCAACCTAACCTATGCACATTTCTATGAAATGATGCAAAGTATGATGAGAGAGTAAGGGGGTCAAATGGTAGTCAGTGATAACAAAAACTTTAGAGAGGTGTTCAAACAAGGCGCAAGGTCTTTTGGGGGTACTGCAGATCCCGCTGAGGCAGAAGATTGGCTTAGACACATCGAGCAGATTCTTAACCATATGTGGTGCACTCCAGAGCAAAAGTTGAGGTACACCACCTCACTTTTGGATAGAGATGCGTGGAATTGGTGGGAGACAGTTCCCAAAAGTCAAAATGAACCACCTACCCTTAGTTAGGATGATTTCATACGGGAGTTTGGTAATAAGTATACCCCTCCATTGTATCGAGACGGGAAGAAGATTGAGTTTTTGAACTTAAACAAAGGGAGATGACTATTGCAGAGTATGAGGCGCAATTCATGAGGCTCTCTCGATACGCGCCAGAGGCAGTGAAGGGAAGAAAACAAAGAGATCAGAAAGATTTAGGCTCTTTGGAAGGGGCAAGAAGAGTGATTCTAAACCCTCTGGAGTGTGTTCTAGAGGCAGTGGACATGTAGGAGATGATGATAGAGGCAAAAGAAAACAAGCTGTTGGGTATTCCAATGCTAGGCACCAGAGCGCAGGTACACATTCAGGTGGGGACACTCGCCCGATATACTATTATTGTAACAAGCCAGGTCACGTTGCTTAGCACTGTTACACAAAAAGGACATATGAGCGGATGGGCATTATTGCCAGAGACGGGGGGCTCCTCAGGCAGCAGCTTCGCCCCAGACATTTGAGGATGATGTGATACAGAATGAGGTTGTCGCCAATTATAAAGACACTTCTGTTAAGATTTCTATATTCGTTTAAGTGGTGATGATATATGGTGTACTAGATGATGTATGTTGTGACTTATGACAGAGTGAGGAAACCTCACCAATGGGTGTGAATTAACGAGACCTAGAAATAAATAGAAAAGCAGTATCTAATAAACATAAAGTTATCGAAACAAGTATGAGTGAAACTGTTTAAGGCAATTAAATTGCCTAAATAAGACTTGAGAACTTGAGAGGAAACCTAAGTAATTAGGGAGTGTATAAGGGTATACTCATGAATTAGGAAAGTGAACTAGATTGAGTAGGTTAAGTCCCACATAAGAGTTTGACCGAGTGAACTTGACAGTTCTAAAGGACCGAGTCAGTATTGTATTAATGGAAAGCAAATATGTAAGAGGAAATACAAAGGAAAGAAATCAATAAAAGTAACACTAAATTGGGGACATTGGGAGATTATGGTAAAGTATGCTTGAGGATTAGATTATAGAGCGTGATTCTTGAGGTTGCTATCGCTCGTTCTTTCTCTTGAAAGGGTTGTCAGAGTTATATCTTGTGTAAGGAAGTGTATTCTTTCACTTCCTACATGTTTCTTTGACCAAAGGTAGGACATTACTTGCATTTCTCGAAAAACCTTTGCATTATTCATTTCTTTCTTCTGCGATCGCAAATTACATTCTTGTTTACCTACCTTGGGATGGCAATTACCTAATAGATGAAGGATTGCGAGCATATCTATATATATAAATATACTGTGAGAGTTAGACGAGATAATTCAGGTCAAATAAGTGGATCAGTTGAAATAACGACAGTTAGATATCAGCTTTACGAGTTAACATGACCCGATAGGTCATGATTGATTGTTTATGACAGTGAGACCAATGTATGCATAGTAAAAGGTGTAATGTGGAGAATATGTTACTGTTTGTATAAGTATAAGGAGGGTTTTGAAACTCTTGTGGAGAGAGACCGAAAGCGAGCATGTAAAGTTTTAGGCATCTATGAAATTGAGGTTAAACAAGTTTGAAGGAGGATTCGATTGTACTTATGATTACAGTTTTATGCAAAAGAGGTGTGAGACTTCGTTACTACTTTGTTTGATCGATTGGTTGTAATTTTATAGTTAGATTGTAAAATGTTCGATGCAAATGATAGCACTAGTATAAAGACGAGTGTGTAGGTTAAGATGAATCGGGTTGAACCTTTGATTTTCATCTTGTATGAGAATGATTTGAGATGTGGGATATGTTCTTGATTATTTAGTTGTGTGACCCTTGTACTTGCTAAAAGGCTACGAGCTTAATGTTGGAATGTTTGAGGTTAAGTGAGTTCTGTTACTTCGAGGAACCTAACTTGTCTCTAATTTTGGGGACAAAATTTCTTAAGGGGGAGACTTGTAACGCCCAAAAAATTAGTCCATTTTAAATTGAGAATAATGATTTTGATTAGAAATGAAATGTGTGTGTGTGTTATTTGATTCCTTGCATGTGCAGAGGAAGTTGTATGAATGTGGTTGAAACTAAAGTAACGAATGTTCATATTCACGAATGAAGTTATAAAGGATGAGATGAGGTATGTTTAGGTGTTAAATAAGGTCTAATTCAATATGGATTATGTTTAATTCATGTGCAATGATGTTGGAAAATGATATAGATTCGTGGCATAAGTATAGTGGAAGTTAAGTTGTGAGATCGGGGAAAAATGAAAACAATAAAGGAGATACAAGTTGATGTGTATGATGGTTTGATTTTATATTGATATATATGTTAATTGAAGGCTTATTGATGTTTAATTAAGTTGAAATGATGTTTAAATTATGTTAGAAGTATGTTTGTACAAGGATATACATGTCCGGGAGCGAAAGAGGCCAAAAATAGCTAAGTGCAGCAGTCTACACTAAATTAACGCACGTTAATGGAGTCGTTAACGTACGTTAATGTTATTAACATGTGTTATTTGTAAGAATAACGTACATTATTCTTCATAGTTGGCCAAAATATGCATTTTTGTTCATGTACGTTAATATGCAGAATAACGTATGTTATCGGGGGTCAGTACATGTCATTAAAAGGCTGAGAACAGCCACAATTGGGATAAAAACATCCCACAACCTCCCAAACTCTCTCCCAACTCACAAACTGCATTCAAAGGCCTCCCTAAACACTAAATCAACCTACCAACTCAAGGATTGCAGTAAGGAAACAACGAATCGATCCTTCCATCCGCATTTCCTCTTGCTTATGGTTTTTAACAAAGGTAAGAATCCTTTATTTGAGACTAAAATGTGGTTGAAAATATGTGCATTTGTTAGGTTTTGGATGGGTTTTTAGTGTAGATTACAATTCCATAAACCATTAACAGAAAAACATAAGATTTGATGAGATTTAAGAAATTAGGGTTATTGGAGGGATTTTGGGATTTGGAGGAAAATGTTAGGTAAATGAGAAATTGATTGTAGAACAATGTTTATGACATGGGATGTGATACATTTTGTATAAGAGGTGACAAACGGAGCCCAAATCGGAGGTTTGAGCCGAATCGAGTCCGCAGGAACGCGAGGTAAGTATTTTTGAACACTTACGATTGGATGTTGCCTTTGACTGGATAAATTATGTGATAATTGTTGTTTTTGATGGAATGATAGTGAGCTTGTGCTAAATGAAAGCTTTAAATTGAATATGCATTTATATGATTTGTCAGGATGTTGGCAATATTTTCCATTGGTATGTATGAATGTCTTCTTTGATGATTGAGAATGCTATGGACTCTTGTATGAGTTTATGAATGGCTTGTACTTGAAACAGGATATGAATGTTATTGAATGAATTATTTGAATGGATAAATCTTGCTTGGTTATATGTAAATTTGCTTAAATTGTATGATCTATTGGGATTGATGATATGTGTTATGGTGATTGGATGTGGACACTTGTATTGCTCGATTTTGTCGAGGTACATTGAGGAGTTGTCTATGATATAAGATATGTGAGTCATATGTGAATGTGGTGTTGTGCAATTATGTGAGGTATGTTTTGTGGTTTGGTTTGAGAAAGTGTTTATAAGAGATTGAAAATGATAATAGAAAGGAAATGATAAATGCATGTTGAACATGTAATTGATTGTGTTGGATTTGACTTGATGATTCAATAATGATATATGTGGGTTAAAGAGATATAAAATGGTTGATTAAGAGGTTAGTAGGTTGGGATTCTTGAAGTCTGAATGATCATATGTGTTCAATGATTGAATGGTGGAATGATGGTTTAATGTCAATGATAATCATGTATTAAATAAATAATGGTTGTATTTGAGTGTATACGTAAGTGTACAAGTGTTTGGAAGTTTGTTTGATATGCTAACTGAAGAGTAAAGAGTTTATGCATGATATACAACTCGAATTTTGGGCAGAATGCCTCTGAAGGAGATTAACATACGTTATGGTGTTCAATAACGTACGTTAATACCATTAAACATACTTTATTTATTGATTGATGTACGTTATTCAAGTTCTGGAATTCTAAGGAAGAATAACATACGTTATGATGGCTTAAACCTACATTATTTTCATGCAGAAACCCTAATTTGTCCCAAATAATGTTCTAATGATTATATAAAGTATCCTAATAATTGAGGATGAATTCCATAGCGAATAAACACATGAAATAAAAGATTAAAACACATAAGAACTTGTTGTGGCATGGCTACGGTGAGACATTAGGGAGGATAGGTCAGGAAGGCCGAGGACTCCCTTGCACCCCAACTTTAATAACACTGGGGATCACTTATAGAGTATACTTTGTGTACTCACCTGTGTTTGCTGTTGATTTGTGTGCATAGTGACAGGTACCAGTGACGGGACTATGTGAGCGGCGAGGTTAGCATTGCGATACTAAAGGTTGGGTTTCTAATTGTTTGAGTTGTTGTGTATGCTTATATATTTGTTCATACATTAGCATAGACGGGATTTTATATACATATCATTCTAAATGTATTTCGACAGCTTTTGTATTTCAAACTATTGTCGATGTACGATTTGTATTTATGTTTTGGGAAACTATGTTTTCATCTTATTTCTCCTGCAACTTATGTTTATAAAAAATAGGGCTAAAAATGGTATTATTTCAAAAATGAGTTTTGTGAAAATTGGCATCATATGGGTGCTAGTATGGCATTAATGTGTGAGTAGGAATGGTGTGGGATGTACTTGGTTTGATGTTAGTTGACGTAAAAATTGGTTAAGTGTTGGTGTGATTTGGAATGTGAAATTTATGCATACTAGAGCTTAATGACATATCTTTGGCAAAGGGATTGACGTACATTATCATTGGCTAACATATGTTATTTCCTAATAAAAGCTATGTTATTCTGGAAACAACATGAATAATTTACATTAATTAAGAGGATTAACAAATGTTATTCTTGTCCAAGGAGTTGTACCAACTTATATACTTTGCCCTAAAACATCCTAAAGTTAGCACATGAACATGGCCAGTATATAGACTTAAAAGCAATCATTTGTGAGCTAAATAACAACAAAGATAACTCAAATTAAACACCTAAATAATGTACTATAGAATCTAAGCGAAAGAGTAGAACACCCTGTGAGTATAGAGCGAGTGCCTAACAAGCAAGATAAAGGCAAGGGTAAATGAAGAAGTGTATAAGACTTTATATTGATAGGTAACTGATGCATTAGGTATTCACTTACTAAGTTTTATACTCACCTTTTATTTTTTGTTGTTGTGGTTTAGCAGGTTGGCTGAGGATTTCACATTTGGGACTAGGGTGCGACGACGAAGGCTTTTATTTAAAATGTTTTCATAGTTGTGTAACTCCTTTGTAGTTGTAGAGGTTTTCAAATTGGCCATTTATTTAAAATATACAATTTTGTATTTTTGCATATATGTGCCAACTAGACTTTTAATATTGGTCATTATTGTTTAGTTTTGACAAAAAATTTTATGCTTTTGGGAAACTTCATTATTTAAGGAAAGAAAAAAATTTAGCATCACATTTAGTGGTATCAGAGCTGGAATTAGATCCCACGGGAATGGACGCATTGTTTTCATTGCACATGCATGTTTTGAGCCTTAAAATTTTAATTGGGTTTTAAAATTAAAGAAGATTTTATACACCCGACCCGATGGAATCCATGGAGCCAGCAATTAGAGATGTCCCCTATCGTCAAACGGGAGTGCTTATTTATTGTGAACCACTTGGCAGAATTAGATCCTGATCACACCTTGGAAGGTTTTTCCCTAGTAAGTGATTGTGGGATAATAGTATGCAGATCAGAAGTGGGAATCTTACAAAGGGTTAAAGAAGAAGTTAGGCCATGGAAAGAGCCAACAGAAGGCATGTATGAAAACAGGGAAGAATGGATAAGACATGCATAATAGGTAGTGAACTGGATGATTACGTATAATGGATGAGGTTGATACAGTGGAACTTATGAAGTTGTTTAGTGCTAGAAGTGTTGTTGTATATGGGAGATCCAGGATGCAAGGATGAAGTTTGCAAGAGGCCGAGTGGGGGACGAAGAGGTATAATCCAAATGTGGTAGAAGTGCTCTGAGGTTATCTTACAGGATTAAGTCAGATAGATGTTGGGTTTTCTAAAATATTGTAAGTGTGCCAAGATCTTCACCAAAATTCAAAAATTGCATAGATTATTTCCTAATCGATAACTAGGTGACATAAAAACATAATCTTTAAGAAGAAAAACTTAATTTCTCTTTTCTCCTTCTAGGTCGTTTCGTTATTTGCCAAGAAAACTTAATACCGTCTGCGAATACTCCGAGATGACCTGTGTGACACCGTAAGAGAATTCAAGATGTAACTCCTCTACAAAAATAATACACGAATTATATAGAAATGTGTACTAGTACAAAGAGTAAATCAAATCACCTCATTCTTGTCAATCAGATGAGAATCTTGTAAAACAAAAAGCACCACATTGATCAATCCTATGGCTGGCCTCTTTTTCTTCATGTCTCTCTTAAGAAAAAACCCTAAAATCAATCTCTTGTGTTTTAGGTGAAAGGCTCACGATTTTAGAGTGTTTGGAAGCTACCTCTCTTAAAATGACTAGATTTTTGTTGTATTAATAACGAAGAGTTTTGCAAGATTAGATCACTTAAAAATCCTAATGCCATTAGGACTTTGTTAAGTCTTTAATTAAAATAAAATTCCTTTAAAAGCTACCCTCCAAAACCATGATTCATTGTGGATGATTAACAATACTTTTTCTTTTAATTTATCCAACATTAATCTTGTCTTATTTTAAGACAAGCTTCCTAAATTTTCTTTCACTTATCTTCTTACATATTTTCAATTAAGACATCATATTTAATAAATAATCTTTGTCTTAACATCTGGTAAGAAATAATATTTCTCATCCATATCCTTTTTACTTTTCCATCATCCATGTGCGATCTGTAGGACTATTTAATAAAGGCAATGAGTTTAATAACTCATAAATCATAGGCGGTTTACAGCAAGACAATATGATCAACCTAAATTAAATAACTAACGAGTGGTGTTAACAACCCTACTACAATTCAAATTCATCCCTTGTGTAACATCTCAGAAATTTTGGTTATAATTAAAGATTTTAAATGAATATACAAAAATGTGAATAAATTTTTTTGCAGTTACAGTTAAGAAAATAAGGTGAGTGGAAAAATTAACTACGAAAATATAAACCTAAGAAAAATAATAATAATTAGAGTAAGTTAAACCGAGTGGAAAGGAGGTTATGAGTAAATAGTGAGTTAAGAGCATACAGGGGAAAAACCGTCCGAACCGAATGAACACAATTATTAGTTTGTTCCTCTATCTCTCTCTCTACAATCACAAATCACGTCTCTCTCTTTCCATACCATCTTTCCAAAGCCAAAACCCTAGATATCGTCTTTCCTAGTGAAACCGTAGTATCTAGGAGGTTTGGAATCAGTCGGAGATCAAATTTTGGAAAGATTTTCTTATATGATTTTCTGAATCACGTTTTTGCACATAAACCCTAGTTTCCGACCATAAATCACTTTTGTTTGAGCTCCGATTTGAGGAAATAATGGCTTGTTGGAAAGCTCAATATTTATCCTATCTAGTGGTAACCATTTATGGTGCTAAATTGTGTTTTAGGGGTCCGAAATTGAAGTTTAAAAGCAACCCTATAAAAGTGACGAGTTTGGATTTTTGAAATTGAAGTTCTTTTTCGAGTTCGCTTGCTTGGGTAAGTTTGTTCGGGCCTTATTAATGGTATTTTGATAGTCAATTTAATTGGGTGTTAGTTGATGAGAGAGATTGGAATGAGGGTAGAAATTTATTAAGGGTTTTGAAAGAAGGATCATAAGAATTAGGATATATCGATGGTATTAGATCGTAGGAATAGTAAAATTAAACTAGAAGGAACTTGTTTGGAATATTAATGGTGGCTGGTGAAAACGGAAGGAATAGGTTAGGTCAAGGGTATATGTAAAACGTTATTGAAAAAGGGGATAAAGAAAGGAAAACGTGGTCATTTAAGCACATAAGCATAAGAACATCGTTAATTTTCGTCTTTGCATAGTTTTATGCATTTATGATTAATGTAAATTCATAATTGTTTAATAGAAGGTCAAAATCACGGTGAGGGAGGTTTCTAGTCCGGTCGTTAGACGTTGCTTGCGAGGTAAGCAACATGAATGCAACTTTCCTTAAATGTTTGTTTTCTTGTTGGAATATGAGTGTTGCTTGTGTGATTAGGTGTTGATGTATGTCAATGAAGTATGTTGATTTGATGCTAGATTGATGCTTGTGTGATTTGCATGAGAATTTGTGTGAATGATATAGTTTGGAATGACCTATGTGATATGATAAATCTATTCTTACGTAGTTGGCTATACATAATGTTTCGTGAAAATTTCGTTGAACATTCTGGTTGTGTGAATGTATCTTAAGGATGCATAGCATGGTTTGAACATGAACATGGTATTAGGGCATGATTTGGTTATATGATTATTGCCTATGACGTTAATGCATATAGAGTTGTTAAGGAGCAATAATGAAAGCGAATGATAGCTCTTAGTGAGCAATGTAATTGAGGGAGTGGCTATGGCTCTTGAGAGCGTAATTTTCCGTTTGTATATATCACATTCCTTGCCATGGAACAGTGGAAGTCTCAGTTCACTTATCAGTGTTCGAGTGTGCCAGACCAAGTAAGGGCGTAAAAATCTATGGTCCATAGTAATTTATAATCACATACTCCCAGCTGGCGAGGCTCGTTTGTAAACGTCAAAAGAAATGGCCAAGTAAGGGCGTAACATGAATACTAATGTTTGAGACCATGAGTGTTTGCATTGAAATTCATTAGAGGTCAGGCATTCAAAATCATTAAGTTTTATTTCAGGTGATCACATGAATGTATGCTTGATTGATGAGATTGATTGTGTGTGAATGAAGGAATAGATGTCATGTTTATAGTATTGAATGATGATCTTATTATGTTTGTGAGTTATGGCATGAATTATAGGTGTAGTGCAAACTATGTAATATGAGTGTACATGTATGTATTGTTATATCTTATAGAATATATGACTGAATGTGATTGAAAAATGGATTAGGTTTACGAAGGGTTGGTTTGTTGATACATGGTTAAATGATCATGGATTGATTTTATGCCATTAGATGTGTAGCTAAATGACATTTGTTGGTTGAGGGTTAATTGGAATGTTATATGCTGTTGGGAAGGTTAGTAATTGTGTGATATGTATTGTTGAAAGTTTCACACATGAAACCACAGATCCACACGTGGTGGCAGCAAAGTACGCGTAGTCGCTGTGACCACGCGTACTTTAGCCACGACGACACGTCTAATTGTACCTGAACAACGCGTGGTAAAAGCGACAACGTGTAGTTGACCACCACTGTGCGTAGTTCTGAATGATCACGCATGGATCACCGATCTGTGGTTTTCAGAGAATGCTTACTTATGGTTATTGCTTTGAATTAGTTTCCGTTTAGGTGTCTAACTGCAGTGTGGTTGTCTGTTTATGAGAAATTGATTGTTATGTTATGTTTTACCATGAATTGAATGTAATTATTAAATGAAAATAGGAAATGTTGTCCATTTGGTAAGTGTTGTTACTGAGTCTCGCGACTCATTGCGTTTTATGTCTGCCGTGTTGGCATAGACTAGAGGGGATACACTTGGACGAGAAGGATAGATAAATTGCCTGATTCTGAATCCAACGACAGAGATCGAAGAATCGAGATGGGCTGTGCAAAAAGCTGAATTTTTGTTGAATGTCATGCATATATTTGTATTGAAAATGACATTGTATACTTTTCTTTTGTTGGGTTATAACTAAAATGAAATTCATTAAATTTCCTTTCTTTTGTAACCATAATCGCCTTGTGACCCCTGTTAATTCTTGAAAAGCCTTCTCAAACAGTGTAAAGTTTATCTCGTTTCCTTTAAATTTATGTCCTTTGTTTACTATTTTCAAACATTTGATGTTTGAGTTCGAGTATCACCTTCAAAGGATTTATATATTAACATAATGTGGTAGTCAAATTTGGATGTCACATTTAGTGGTAGCAGAGCCTAGGTTGTTAAAAACCTTGGTTCCTGATGTCATGTCTTAAAATATGTATTATCTGGATTTTTAAAATGAGTTTTCATTGCATGCATGCAAGATTTTTGATAGTGCATTGTCATTTCATACTTTTAAATGGGAGTCTTTTCCTCATTATTGTGATTTAGAATGGAGGAGGGATAAGGAGATAGTGCATAAGAAGCCGCTGGTTCTTTGAAGTCGGTTTAGGTAAATCCTAATATTCCCAACGCAACTGAACAAACACTACCAACCCTCAGGCACAAGCTCAGCCTCAAGTTGTCCAACAACTCTTAGATTTGATAGGGGCAACCATGAGGGAGTATTTACCTCGAGCCCAGAGGCTAGAAATTGATAGAAACTCTAAGCAAATCAGAAAGCTTGGAGGGAAGCCTTTTTCTGGCACCACTGATTCCTCTGTTGCTAAAGACTGGTAGAGGGATACGAAGAGAATTCTAAGGAGGATGAGTTGCACTTCTGTACAGAAAGTACAATATGCTACCTCATTATTTGAAAGGGAAGCATTGAACTGGTGGGATATGCTTCCTGCGAGTACGAATTAACCACTCACCATGACCTGGGAGGAATTCCAGAGGATCATTTTTGAAAAAGTACACTCGACTACTGTACAAGAGAGACAAAAAGGCAGAGTTCCTAAAGTTAGAGAAAGGAGACCTCTCTGTGGCAGATTATGAGGTGAAATTCACCCGACTTTCTATATACGCGCTAAAGGAGGTGGCGACGGATGAATCTAAGAGAGAACGCTTTGAGATGGGGTTGAAGCGGGAGATCCAGCTTTTGTTGTCCATACATCCTGCAAGCAACTCAGCTCTACTTACTGTTGCCTTACGAGCGGAGAAAACTCTAGGGAGCAGAAGCCTCCAAAGGCCAAGAAAGCTAAATAAGAGGGAAGCTCTAGAGGCATGAAGAGCTTCAGTTCACAAGGTCTGGAGTGACCGAATCTAATAAGTTTGGTGGCAGAGGAACAGGGTCTTCAGGCATACCTTTTTTCAGACACAGTGGATGGAGTGTTTTCGAGGGAAGAAAATGGGAAAATATTGTTTGTTTCTATTGCCAGAGGAGAGGGCATATGGCGAAAGATTGTTTTTAGAAAAAGAATGATGAAGCCAATGCACAACATTCTTATAGCAGTGTTGGAGACAATTTGAGGACTTTCATTGGAAACAGAGGCAGGGGATCACACTCTGGATGAGCTAGAACACAGTCCAGAGGTTCCTGACTTAATCAGCCACCAGCCCCAACAACACCTTAGGCCAGGGTCTATGCTATAGCCTGAGAAAATGCGGTGGATAACCTAAATGTTATCTCTGGTATTGTTTACATTTTGGGTTTTCCTATTTACATAATTATAGAGTCTGGTGCATTGTGTTCATTCATTAACTATGATCATGCATTGAAATTTAATATTAGGGGTAGAAGTTTTAGATTACATTATAAAGGTGTCAATGCTATCTGG
Organism: Breynia disticha f. nivosa; assembly: GCA_948193385.1. Lineage (NCBI taxonomy): Eukaryota > Viridiplantae > Streptophyta > Magnoliopsida > Malpighiales > Phyllanthaceae > Breynia > Breynia disticha. Next base: position 14,262 of record CANYCX010132858.1, read on the forward strand.
GAAATTGGTGAGGGTGAAAAGGTGATCAAAGCCTGCCCGATAGTAATAGGTGATCGTGAATTCCATGCAAATTTTGTGGTTATCCGTTTGGAGAATTTTGGGTTGATTTTGGGTATGGATTGGCTTTCGAAGCATAGAGCCATGATAGATTGTTTCTCGAAGGAAGTGTCCATTGATGTTGAGGGACGGAAGGAAATGTTATTTGTGGGGGATAGAAGAGTAGTACCTTGTTGTCTAATATCTGCCATACAAGCTGTGAGCTTGATTAAAGATGGTTGTGAGGAGTACTTGGCAAGTGTGGTGGATACCACGAAACCTAGCGCAGGGGTGCCTGAAGTTCATACGGTATGTGAATATCAGGATGTATTCCCAAAGGATTTTCTCGGATTACCTCATAGTAGACAGGTTGATTTTGAAATTGAAACTGTACCAGGAATAGCTCCAATATCGATAGCACCTTATCGAATGGCGCCTGCGGAATTGAAAGAATTGAAGAAGCAATTGGAGGAATTGTTTGATAAGGGGTTTATTCGACCCAGTATTTCTCCTTGAGGAGTGACTGTACTGTTTATAAAGAAGAAGGATGGTAGTATGAGGTTGTGTATTGACTACCGCTAGTTAAATCGGGTGACGATAAAGAATAAATATCTAGTATCCTGAATAGACAATCTTTTGGATCAGCTGAGAGGCATAGAAATTTTCTCTAAAATCGACCTAAGGTCGGGGTACTGGCAGCTGAGAGTGGAGGAAAAGTCATTGCCTAAGACAGCGTTTAGGACCCGGTATAGTTAGTTTAAGTTTACAGTGATGCCATTTGGGTTGACTAACGCCCCAGCCACATTCATGTCCTTAACGAAGAAGATTTTCCAACCTTATCTAGATACCTTTTTGGTAGTCTTCATTGACGTTATTCTCATTTATTCTAAGAGCTAAGGAGAGCATGAGGAGCATCTTCGGGTGGTATTACAGATATTGAGGGATAACAGATGTATGCAAAGTTTTCAAGGTGTGAATTTTGGCTAGAGGAAGTTGCATTTTTAGGTCATTTGATTTCCAGACATAGGGTTCAACCCAATCCATCAAAAATTAAAGCGGTGGAAGAGTGGAAAGCTCAAAAGAATATGACTGAAATACAGAGTTTTTTGGGCTTGGCAAGGTATTATCTACAGTTTATCCAGGATTTTTCAATCCTTGTGAGGCCATTGACCAGTTTGCTAAGGAAGAATGCCAAGTTTGAGTGGATTGATAAATGCCAGAGGAGTTTTGAGGAGATTAAGCAGAAGTTGACTGAGGCTCCAGTATTGGCTTTGCCGTTAGAGGATGAAGAGTACGTGGTCTACACTGATGCTTATGGAATGGGTTTAGGAGGTGTGTTGATGCAGAATGGTAAGGTGATTGCACATATATCAAGATAGTTGCGGCCACACAAACTCAATTACCTGACACATGATCTAGAACTCGCAGCTATAATACATTCTCTAAAGACTTGGAGGCATTATCTTTATAGAGAAACCTTCAAGATCTTTACGGATCATAAAAGTTCGAACTAGGTTACTGCCCAGAAAGAGCTGAACCTTAGGCAAAGAAGGTGGATTGAGCTGTTGAAGGACTATGATTGCATAGAATACCATCCTGGGAAGGCTAATGTGGTAGCAGACGCCTTGAGCAGGAAATCTTAGGTGAAAGATGATGGTATATCTTATAATGTCGAGTCCTTATTTGCAATGAGATAATTGCAGTTGGAACTTCAACTGATTGAGAAAGGGTTACTGGAAAACATATCGGTGATGCCGATATTGAGAGATAGAATAATAGAGAAATAGATGGAGGATGAAAAGTTGAAACTTTCTAGAAAGAAAGTGGAACGGGGAAGAGAAACTCCATATGTGTTTGATGAGTAGAGAATTCTCCATTATGGAGAGAGACTGTGTGTGCCAGATTTGTCGAAGTTGAAAGAAGAAATCATACTGGAAGCACATTCTTCGCGATACTCAGTGCATCTGGGCAGTACTAAGATGTATCGTGATTTGAAACCATTATATTGGTGGTCGGGCATGAAGAAAGAGATTGTGGAGTTTGTAGCAAAGTGTTTGAGTTGTCAGTAGATAAAGGCTGGACACCAAGCTCCAGCTAGAAAGCCTCATTCTTTAGCTCTTCTAGAGTGGAAATGGGAGCGGATAACCATGGACTTTGTGGTTGGATTGCCCAGAACGTTCCAAAATCACGATGCAGTGTGGGTGATTGTAGACAGATTGACAAAATCTACTCATTTTCTGGCAATCAAAAGGATGATTCGTTGGACAAACTCGCAGAAAAATACGTGGCTAAAGTGGTTAGACTTCACGGAGTGCCGATTTCTATTGTATATGATAGGGATCCTCAGTTTACTTCACATATCTGGGGTAGTTTACAGGAAGCTATGTGTGCTAGCCAACTTTCCATCCCCGGACTGACGGGCAGTCAAAAAGGACAATACATACTTTGGAAGACATGATGATAGCCTGTATTTTGGAGTTCAGAGGCAACTAGGATGAGCATTTGCCATTAATAGAATTCGCTTACAACAACAGCTATCATTGCAGCATCAGAATGACACCGTATGAAGCTCTGTATGGCAGGAAGTGTCGAAGTCCAGTGTTTTGGGATGTTGAAGGGCTACGACAGATTGAAGGACCCGAATTGGTGTAGTAGACAGTGAAAAAAGTGTAGATTACTAATAAATGCATTAAAGCTGCCAAAGATTGTCAAAAAAGCTACGAGGTGGGTGACAAACATCGGGGGGAAATGAGCTACGAGGTGGGTGAGAAGGTGTTTTTTAAAGTATCGCCTTGGCGGGGAGTTATACGATTCGAGAAGAGCGAGATGCTAAGCCAGAGATTCATTGGGCCTTATGAGATTGTTAAATGGGTTGGACCTTTAGCTAATCAGCTTAGGTTAACCAATAAACTCTAGAGATTACACGATGTATTCCTCATTAGTATGTTGACACGGTATCGATCAGATCCCAGTCATGTGATCAAGGAACCTAAAGTGGAGATATCAGAAGATATGACTTATAAGGAGGAACCAGTGGAAATCCTGGATCGGATGGTTCGTAAGCTGAGGAATAAGGAAATTCCAATGATGAAGGTGAAATGGAGTTTCCATTCTCCAAAAGAGGCTACTTGGGAGGTTAAAGCAGAGATTCATCGACGTTATCCTCATTTAATTCCTGATCCAGGTACGATTTTAAATTTCGAGGAAGAAATTTTCTTATGGGGGTAGAATTGTAACGTCTCAAAAATTTTGGTTATAATTAAAGATTTTAAATAAATAAACGAAAATATGAATAAAATTTTCGCTGTTAGAGTTAAGAAAATAAGGTGAGTTGAAAAATTAATTACGAAAATATAAACATAGGAAAACTAACAAGAATCGGAGTAAGTTAAACTGAGTGGAAAGGAGGTTACGAGTAAATAGTGAGTTAAGAGCATACAGGGGCAAAACCGTCAGAACCGAATGAATACAAGCATTGTTTGTTCCTCTCTCTCTACAATCACAAATAGCGTCTCTCTCTGTCCCTACCATCTCTCCAAAGCCAAAAACCCTAGATATCGTCTTTCCTAGCAAAAGCCTACTGTCTGGGAGATTTGGAATCGGTCAGAGATCAAATTTTGGTAAGCTTTTCTTGTATGAATTTGTGAATCACGTTTTTGCACATAAATCTCTTTTTTTTGAGCTCCAATGTGAGCAAATAATGGCTCGTCGGACAACGTACTATGTATACTATCTAGTGGTAACCATTTATGGTGTGAAATTGTGTTTTAGGGGTCCAAAATTGAAGTTTGAAAGCAACCCTATAAAAGTGACGAGTTTGGACCTTATTCATGGTTTTTGGTAGTCAATTTAATTAGGTGTTAAATGATTAGAGATATTGGAAAGACGATAGAAATTTATTAAGGGTTTTGAAAGAAGGATCGTAAGAATTAGGATATATTGGTTGCATTGGATCGTAGGAATCATAAAATTAAACTAGAAGGAACTTGTTAGGAATATTAATGGTGGTTGGTGAAAAGGGAAGGAATAGGTCAGGTGAAGGGTAGATGTAAAACATTAATGAGAGAGGGGATAAAGAAAGGAAAATAGGGTCATTTAGGCACATAAGCATAAGAACATCGTTAATTTTCGTCTTTGCATAGTTTTATGCATATATGATTAATGTAAATTCATAATTGTTTAATAAGAGGTGAAAATCACAGTGATGGAGGTTCCCATCCGGGTCGTTGGACGTTGCTTGCGAGGTAAGCAACATGAATGCAACTTTCCTTAATTGTATGTTTTCTTGTTGGAATATGAGTGTTGATTGTGTGATTAAGTGTTGATGTATGTTTATGAAGTATGTTGATTTGATGCTAGATTGATGATTGTGTGATTTGCATGAGAATTGGTGTGAATGATATAGTTTGGAATGACCTATGTGATATGATAAGTCTATTCTTATGTAGTTGGATGTACATAATGCTTTATGGAAATTTCATTGAACATTTTGGTTGTGTGAATGTATCTTTGGGATGTATAGCATGGTTTGAACATGAACATGGTATAGGTGCATGATTTGGTTATATGAATATTGCTTATGACATTTATGCATATAGAGTTGTTAAGGAGCAATGATGAAATTGAATTATAGCTCTTAGTGAGCAATGGAATTGAGGGAGTGGTTATGCTATTGGGAGCATAATTTGCAGTTAGTACATATCACATACTTTACCGCAGCATAGTATAAGTCTCAGTTCACTTATTAGTGTTTGAGCGTGCCAATCCAAGTAAGGGCGATATTCAGGCTAAGTAAGGGCGTAAAAATCCATGGGACATAGTAATTTATAACCACATACTCCCGACCGACGAGGTCCGTTTGAAAATGTCAAAAGAAATGGCCATGTAAGGGCGTAACATGAAAAATAAAGCTTGAGACCATGAGTGTTTGCATTGAAATGCATTAGAGGTCAGGCATTCACAATCCTTAAGTTGTATTTGAGGTGATCGCATGAATCTATGCTTGATTGATGAGATTGATTGTGTGTGAATGAAGAATTGAATGCAATGTTCATAGTATTGAATGATGATCTTATTACGTTTGTGAGTTATGGCATGAATTGTGGGTGTAGTGAAAGCTATGTCATTTGAATTATATATGTACGTATTGTTATGTCTTATGGAAATTAAAGGTGAATGTGATTGAAAAATGGATTAGGTTTACAAAAGGGTTGGTTTGTTGATACATGGTTAAATGATCATGGATTGATTTTATGCCATTAGATGTGTAGCTAAATGATATTGGTTGGTTGAGGGTTGAATTGGAATGTTATATGGTGTTAGGGAAGGTTGGTAATTGTGTGATATGTACTGTTGAAACTTTCAAACAAGAAATCAGAGATCCACACGTGGCGGCAGCTAAGAAGGCACAGTCGTTCTGACCACGCATACTCTAGCCACGACCACACATTTAATTGTACCTGAAATACGCGTGGTGGCAGCGACAATGTGTAGTAGACCACCACTGCGCGTAGTTCTGAATGATCACGCGTGGATCGCTGATCTGTGGTTTTCGGAGAATGCTTACTTATGGTTATTTCTTTGAATCAGTTTCCGTTTAGGTGTCTAACTGTGGTGTGGTTGTCTATTGAATGGAAATTGATTGTGATGTTATGTTTTACCGTGAATTGAATGGAAACTATTAAATGAAAATTGGAAATATTGTCCATTTGGTAAGTGTTGTTACTGAGTCTTGCGACTCACTAGGTTTTATGCCTGCCGTGTGGGCAGGGACAAGAGGGGAAACTCTTTTGGACGAGAAGGGTAGATAAGTTGCTTGGTTTCGAATCCAACGATAGATATCGAAGAACCGAGGTGAGCTGTGCACAAAGATAGATTTTTGTTAAATGTCATACATATATTGTATTGAACTTGACATTGTATACTTTTCTTTTGTTCGGTTATCACTGAAATGAAATCGATTAGATTTCTTTTCTTTTGTAACCATAATCGCCTTGCAACCACAATTGATTCTTGAAAAGCCTTCCCAAACATTGTAAAGTTTATCTCTATTAATGAATGAATATATGTTCCTTTTAATTTATGTTCTCTAATTACTATTTTCAAACATTTGATGTTTGAGTTCGAGTATCACCTTGAAAGGATTTATATATTAACATAAGGTGGTGGTCAAATTTGGATGTCACACCTTGACCTCCGATATCATGATTAGCATAAGGCATGTCTCAAAAACTCTTACTTGGCGTTAAATCACTTTTTTTTGTCTCTATAAATGACCTAATCATTTCGTTCGGATGCGGCTGTACTCTTCCCAATCTTGTATATCAAGCGAGTAGTGATATTGCTCTCATTTTCATGAAGGTCAATCCCTTCACTTCACTCCTACTCTCAATCATGATTCGTAGCATACCCAGTCATACCCATACTTTTCAACCTTTTACCGCCACGTTAGGCGTATGTTAAAGTACACTAAAAAATAACAACAAGAGACACAGTGATTTCCAGTCTAAGGATAACATTTGACACTGCAAATGGTGATCGCTCTCCAAGTATAATGCTCTACATTATACCTATGCACTTTTCTAGATATCCCGAATATCTATGACCCGTAGAACATGATCATCTACAAAGTACATACCAGTCTTAATTCATTTCTATTCCCATAGAAACAAGCGATTAGGGATATTTAGAATGTTAATCTCAAAAACTTCCAGGTTCTATCCTCAACCTTGATACCTTAAGTGAATAATTAATATTCTTGGATATTTTATCATACAATATACCACAGGTCAATACATCATAAGATAAAATAATGCCTCATAATTTTATTACTCAATAATAAAAGTTACAAACAATGCATTGGGCTAGGTCTTACACTAACACCTAACAATGCCTAACAGGGTTCGGTTCCTCCTTTCGGACACACCATTCCACAATTTAGTAGATATTGGCCAAACTCTAGGCTCATATACTTGCCACCTCTATTAGATCAAATAGCTTTGATATGTTTACCTAATTGGGTTTCTACTTCTTTTTTAAAATCCGGCTAATGAAGTAGCTATAACCACCTCTGGCTTGTGTACTTAACAATCTGCATACATTAGAGAGTATTAGATCCAATAGTCTATTAGTTCTTTCTTCTTTCTTATTGAAAGGATTATTTTTTGTTTTGCTTCGAATAAATAATTCGCAAGTGTCTAATGAATTCTAATCAAAAGACCAAAGAGCTCCATCTTTATGAAGTCTTTGCAAGCGTTTTTCACTTGCATGTCTTAAATGACAATGCCAGAAGTAAGAAAGATTAAGTTCATCAAACTTTAGATTTCTTATTCTCTAAATTAAAAATAGGCTCATGACTTCATAAGTCTAGGATATATAAACTATTAATTAAGGATGCAAATCCATAGTAAAGATCACCACATTGTATATTCATAACATTATAACCAATAATAAAAGAAAGTCCATCAATATCTATGGCTGAAACTGAAATAATATTCTTTCTCATTGCAGGTACATAAAAGCAGCTGAAATGTTTTAACTCTAAGCCCGTAGACAAACATAAAGCTAAGTCTTCTATCTTTATGGTAGCAACTCTAGCTCTATTTTTGATTCAGAGATCAATCTCGCCTATAAAAAGCATAATCCTATTTCTTAGTCCCTACTCATTGCACTAAATTTGAGAACCACATCTAGTATCCAATGTAGAAAGATTAATTTCTATCACGTAGATACCCAAAGTAGATGCTCCATCAGCACTTTTTTTCTTCTTATCTCCCAATAGCTTTGGACAATGTCACTTTCATTGGCCTTTCTCAAAGCAATGATGATGCAAGTCCAAGGGATGAGGCTTAGGACTTGCCTTGGGCTTGAACATAGCTACCTTTGGCTTTAGAGGCATCTTATCCTTGCCCTTGCTCTTTTTATACTCTGCTCAGTAGTCTGAAGAATTCCGTGCAACTCTGTCATGGTTTTATCCATCCCTAGCATATAGTAGTTAAGGACCACTTGGTCATAACTAGAAGGTAAGGAGGCAAGGACTAGGTCAATGGAAAGCTCATGCTTTAACCCCCACCAGAAGCCTTTCAAGAGCACCTAAATTCCCTTTCATCTAGAGCATATGAGGACTAACTTATCTTGCAGGAGCCATCTAACATGAGGTCAATAATTTCATAATCAAATATGGTACGTATCTTGAGGACTAACTTATCTTGAGACCAGTCATGATATGGTACATATCTTGAACCATGAATTTGTTTTAACAGCTCGGTCATCATTGTAGCCAACATCAGACAATGTCATTCGAATCTCTCTTTTTTCTTTCAAAAGATTCTCGAACAGCGATAATGGTATTCCTTGTCGGTTCAGAGGAAAGAGCGGCATTCAAAACTTCCAACTTGTTCTCTTACCTCAGAATAATCTGAGGGTTTCGAGCCTAGTCCAAAAAATTGGATCCGTTCAACTCATACTTTTTAAGGATAGAGCGCAGGGAAAAATTCAAGTTGTGTTGGTTCAGATTCATGTTCTACAAAGATAAATAAACATCAAGGTTAGTTATGAGGTCTTTTAGACAAAAGATCTCCCACCCAACAATGGATTAATATCCCTTTAAATAATCCACTTGTTAGTGACGTGTTTTGTAGGACCGAGATCCACTTTCTGTTTCGTCAAAAGACTAGGTTACTTAGGTTGGAATCCATCCAATCATTTTCCCAAAATGATTCTTAATTTCTACTGGGACTAGCACTTTTGTGTCGGGGCACTTCCCATTAATTGCCTAGGGTTGATGCACTATCATAGACCCATGTTAAATCCAAACCTACAATTAATGTGCTAACCATGATGCTAATCTATCCCTATTCTTGCATGGCAACATAGATACCATTGATCTTAGCCTCGCCTCATAAAGAAAATCTAACGTGTTCAAGTTTGGTATGACCCACAGTTCGATGTTCGATGCCTTGATGGGTTGTTAATTTAGGAAGGCAATTTTTTTGACTTACTATTTTTGGGATTAAGTTGTTTGATTCGACAGCTTAGCACGGAAAATGCGGATTGAACATTCGATAATGGTTCGCATGCAAGAATAAGTGCAAAAAAGTAAATGTGCAATCTTGGGCCAATGAACGTATAACTAGGCCTATACTATTACATAGTATCTTCGGGCTTTATGTCCATCTCCAATGGGCACTCCATCCTTCCTTCTTGGGCCTCTCTGGGTTAGGCTTCCTTTTCTATACTAAGTCTATGCTAATCCTAGTCTAAGATAATAGGCTCAGAAGGCCTTTACTGTAACACCCTCAAATATGTTAGAATTGATATATAACGAAAATATGTCAAAATGGAATCGAATCGGATCGAAACAAATTGAGAAATTACACAATGCAGTAGGAATACCAGATTAACGTACGTTAATCGTAAGGGTAATGTACGTTATTCTTGGTAAATCTTCCAGAATGCATTGCCAGATGAACGTACGTTATTTTAAACATTAACGTACGCAACGAGCTGCAGGACACATTTTAAAAAGGTCGAAAACACTTCATTTTAACTCAAAAACACCTCCAAACACTTACAAACATTCTGTCAACTTCCAGATACTTGCTTAAGACATCCTAAACACTAAATCATCCAACAAATGCAAGAATTACTGCTGATTTCCTATCGAATCATGCTTTAAAGGTAATATTCTCCATTTT
>CANYCX010132873.1:0-19380 GCA_948193385.1 Breynia disticha f. nivosa
TTCATGAATTTCAAGAACTAATTTATATTCTTAATCTTTTTCTTACATCTTCTCTCTTTTCCTCTATATTTCATTTTATTCATTAATTTCCAAAGGTTTTAAGGTTTCCTCTCCCCATTCATAACTAAATCCAATTTATGGTTTGATAAACCATAAATTTATCATCATTTAGACTTAAAGAAACCTCCATAAGCTACCATCCTTAACCATAAACCAAATATCAACCATTTGCATTTTTTGATTTTTGAACATCCTATCTTAAATCACCATTTTCATGGACTTAAACAATCAATTAAAACTAAAACTTGCTACAAATGCTTAGTACACATACTAAGCTATCCAAAGAACCAATTTTTACACAATTTAGAGCTCAAACCTAAGAATTATGGCCTTTCAAAGTCAAGCAATAAATTCATACGGGATTTCCAATTTGTTTCAAGAAAACTTACCAAATAAAAGCTCCTCAATGGTTCCTTAAACTCTTAAACTCCAATACTTTCCATGAATTGATGGTTTTTGAGTTTTGAAAGAAATTTGGGAAGAAGAAGAAGAAGAACTCGTTTGAGAGGAAAGAAAGAGAGAAGGAAGAGAAGGAAAGAAAAAGAGGAGGAGGGATTTAAGGGAAATGGGGTTAGTTTGTCTAATGAGTGGGGAGACAAGGTGGGCATTTTTTATTTCAAGTCGTATCGGGTCCATTTCGCTTCGTAATTTATTTGACCACGACTCAAAATAAATTTCCGATTTCGAATTTCTCGAAATTCATCATATAAATAACATTGTCTTTATATACCCACTATTTATTTCTTGACAAATATTTATTTAAGTTAACGCAAAAAATTTATACTCACTTTATACGTATTTGCACGTATTTATACGTATTTTTACATATTATTTTATATTTTTACTGTATTTTTAGGATGTTACATCATCTCTACTTCTTTAAGGTTGGATTTAATTATTAATTGCTAATTGTGCCAACAAAGAAATTGGTTCTCGAAAAAATGTTGCGCTCGTTTAAGACGAATTTTATAGTATGGCCATTTTAAACTTTTAATAAAAGATAAGTATAAAATTTAACTTTTCCCCCTATTTTGAGGCAGATTAAAATGGAGCGCATATTGTTAAATATCCAGAATTAAGGACCAATTTACAATTCCAAAGTAGAAGTATAGGAAAAGCATTTTCCTAAGATTGAATTTGTAACAACCTGTCAACAAAAACTTGTCTGCAATCGACGCCGAATCTGAGTGTGTGAATCATGATGGCGACTTCACTGCAACGAATTTGCGCCAATGGAAATAGATGTGTCGTTTTCGGAATTTCAAGAGCATTTTCGGTGGATGCGTTGGTTGAAGTGAAGCCCGGCGAGATCGGCATGGTCTCCGGTATTCCTGATGAGCATCTTCGCCGTAGAGTATGAACATTTTTACATTTACGTATTATTGCAAAATTTCAAAAGTTAGGGTTTTCGTAATTTTGTATTTGCTGGAAATTTATTTGTTAAGGTTTGGAACTAAGCTATATTCTTTTGGGAAGATAGAACGGTTGTGGTTGATTAATGCTGGATGATTTCAATGGAGTTTATTATCGTTTTATTAAGAATAATGTCAAGTCTGATGTGCAAAGAATTGGACTTTATGAGATTCTGGATTATGATTTTCGAAAAAAATGAGGTTCTCTCATTCAAAGTTAGATTTTGGTGTTGTGGATTGGCAGGTTGTAATTTACTCACCTGCTAGAACTGCTACTCAACAAGGATCAGGAAAAATTGGAAGGTGGAAGATTAACTTTGTCTCCACACAAAAGTATGTCCTTTCATTCAAAGTTTGCTTACTGTAATATAAATTTGCGATGAGTTCTTGAATTCAATCTTGCAAACCATGCATTTACCTCTTTTAATTAGAATTGGAAATCAATATATTTTTCGTTTTTGCCTTTATTTGGACTATATTCATTGATGTATTTAGTTCTTTTTGGGTCATTAACATTTCTACATGCGTAGAGAGTCTGTGCAATGTTTTTATCATGATGTACTATTTATTGGGTACTCATAGTTTGACTTTGAATATATCTTAGATTTTAAAGGCAGGATTATTTTCTTAGTGAGGAAATCATTGCAGTTTTTCGCAATGTTAAATGATTATGGATAAGGATTCCCTTATATGAGAATGAAATATTAGACATATCTTGCTATTTTTGCAGGTGGGAAAATCCATTGATGGGTTGGACATCCACAGGTGACCCGTATGCCCATGTTGGTGATTCTGCACTCAGCTTTGACAGTGAAGACGCTGCAAGATCATTTGCTGAGAGACATGGTTGGGAATATGTGGTATGTCATAGCTAGTTTACGTCCATTATCTATTACTATGGAAACCAGTCTTCTTCTTTTACTTTTGTACTTGCACATGCTTTTTGTCGAGTTTCTATGGCCAACAATTTTTTTTAAACAAAATAATTTCCTACTTATGCATATGATTGCCAGGCGTCTCGAATTATGGAATTCAAACTTTAAGGTATTGTGTTTGCATATCAATATCAACACAGTTCGGGTTTTTTTTAATATAATTCTCCAAGAGGATGACCTCTTTGAATTATTGTAGCAAGATTGATGCGTCAATGAAGCGTAAATGCTATCATTTTTACAATTTTTTTTCAATAAGTAGCTGTATAATTTTTCTTGCTTTTGGTCACATCTCTTGAACTCATATGCAGGTTAAAAAGCGGCACACACCACTATTGAAGGTTTGAACTTCTTCTGTACCATATTTTAGGTTCATTTTTATTTAATTGTGGATAGTGCATACCAGATTTTCATCCTCTAAGCTTTATTATGTGGTTCAGAATAGTTTATTTTGATAGTGATGCGAGGCTGATTAAGTGTTTGGCTTGATCTTATTCATTCTCACCCTGGATTCGATGTTTTGCATCTGTATAAGGTTGATTTTAATAGTTGAATCCTATCAAAAAGTTTATCAGAACCTTATTTCTTCCTGTAGTCTCGCAGAACATTAGTTTTTAGTCCTATTCTAAGTTTCCATCTGAGCTTATCAAGTAAATTGTTACATATTTTTCCATCTGGATCAACAATTTTTTCAGGATGGTGGGAAGTTTATTCTTCCTGAATTGATCAGGTGACCCTTCTCATGTGGTCCAATGGTTCTTGTTCCGTTTGTTTTTAGTGATCTTATGGTCAAGCAAAGTGCTTCCGTGTGGCTTGTAACATGGATGAGTTTGGTAGCACTGTCCATTCTTTCGCAGGCCTGAGAAACTGATGGAAAATAACACACAGTAGTAGGGTGACAAATAATCTGAATATTATCCTTGATAATGCAACTCCATTTTTGCAATTTTGAGTAAATATTGAATGTTTAATCCGTAAGCTGATAATTCACATAGTTGCTAATTAATCACATTTTTTATTTGGTTCAATAAAAGAACTGCTATTTTTTATCATTTACAACTGTTGTTATGCTTTCAGCCGAAGTCTTACGCGGACAACTTCAAATTCAAGGGCTTTCCTAAAGCTGAGGCTAGCTGATATACTTCCATCTTCCGTTTCCCTGGAACAGTTTGGTAAGCCATTTTGCAGATGTTGCTTAACAGTTCTCGTGCTGTAAACTTTGATGGCATTGTATTCCAAAGAATAATCATCCATATTGAACTCTGTTTATGAATTGGAAATGCTTCTCTCAACTTTTTGTCCTCTCATGTGAAAAGAAAAAATTCAATTAAAGGTTCTTACAAGTTCTCCACTAGTCCCTTGAGGTGAGGACTCAGACGTATTGAATTACCACTATAACCGTTCTTTGAGTCCGGTGGTTTTCTTTGTCCTTAGGTTGAAATATAAGCCCCTCACCCTAAATTTAATGTAACCAAAAAAACCTACGATTATCACAATCATCGATTCTGCAAAAAAAAAACCTATGATCAAGCACCAATTTTCCATTGGTAGCTTCCAATATAAAGAATTAATGAAAAAAAAAACTAAAACTAGGTTGGTGTATGTTTTCTTTCGAAGTAGAAACGTTAAATACAAAGTCACTTAAAAACCCTATCAACAGTAATTCCACTTCTATCAGGAAGCAGCTTTTTGGTGTAGTACTTGGAATTACGGGATAGATTGATCTTCTTCCTCCTCTTCTCTGGTATCAGGTCTATTGAACATTCTCGGAAACCGCGTCTCGTAAACCTGTAGAACAAGGTATATGAAATCAGCGAAATCCTAAATCTTGACAGATTATTAGAACACCATTTCGTGTTTTGAAGGTTTCATTTTTTTTTTATCAAATCGAAACATATGTTGACAACGATGGTAGTTTGGGAAAAAAGCAAAAATACCAGTCCGCAGTCCGAGTCGTAAGCAGGAAAAGCATTTCCAGTCCAAGAGATGTGGCCTTCTTCTCTATGTAATCTGTAAAATTTTCATGAATGAGTTTTCACGGCTCAAATAAATCATCTGAAGATTATGCAGAAGCAGTCACATACCAAGTAATTTGTCACCTTGACCTTGCCCGCGACAATCTGGAGAAACTGCAATTGCTGCAACTTCTCCGCATTTATCTTCATAAAATGGAAACAATGCAGCACATGCAATAATTTGACCTTCTCGTTCGATTACATAAAAGGAATCCAAACTTTTGAGCAACTAATATCAACAAGCAAAAGAAATTGTGAGGTTCTGCACCGAGCGACGAACAAAATGGCACTCGATCAGTATAACTACCTTTTCGTCTCCTTTTTCTTTGATATGTAAGAGAAGAACAAGTAGAAAACTAAAACATAGAATATTCAAAGAAAAAACAGAAATAGCATGAACCAACCTCTTCATCAGTTCTCCGTACCAAGACACCAGAGTCTTCTAAAGGTTGCAGTATCTGTCTTATTCCAGCAAGATCTGTCGCCCTAGCCATTCGAGTCCCTTCGTAAAGATCACTGTGAACCGGAAAAGACAAAACACAGTTTAATGGACATGACCAGTTTGATCAGGAATTACTTATCATCACAGCAGCCAGAACCATCTTAATTATGCTTAAATACTGATTTACTCAAAAATTATGGAGTATTAAAATAAAAACGAGGCTGAAAAGGTAAGAATTATAACAAATCCTATTCACATAAAGGGCCACAGTTCTTGTAGGTGTTACTTAATCTCATCCAGAGATAATATAACCACATACCTGGCCACCATTGTCCCCATTCCATCTCGTTTGAATAGTTCAAGCAACAAAACTCCACCAATTGTCCCATCTAAGAGATGCACACGCTGAACGCCTCCCTGAATATTTGGCACAACGCATAAGCTAATACATAAAAGAAAAGAAAG
Organism: Breynia disticha f. nivosa; assembly: GCA_948193385.1. Classification (NCBI taxonomy): domain Eukaryota; kingdom Viridiplantae; phylum Streptophyta; class Magnoliopsida; order Malpighiales; family Phyllanthaceae; genus Breynia; species Breynia disticha. The sequence goes on from CANYCX010132873.1 coordinate 5,327, forward strand.
GTAATCCTAACATTAGTAACCAGTCTAGTTACTAGATATGATAAAGTTTGAACCACAAGTCCTCAGACGATTTCATGAAAATGCAAAGGCAATTAGAAAAAAATGACAGGCCTATCAACACGGGACAACAACCAAATTTACTCTTCTACATGTGATCCAAATTTCTCATGGTCTGTAAGAATAAAGTTCATCTAAAAGGAAAAAATATCATCCTCAGTTTAATTTAAATTTATCAGATGTTAAATTCACAATACTTACCCTGCAAACAAAAGCTGCTGCAGCTAATTCTGAAAGATAACCATTTAAGCGACTTTGATGCTCTTCACCTCCAATAGCAAACCCTTGTCCATTTCCATTATCAAAGCCGACACCATTATTGAAGGTTGGGCTATAAATATCACTAACAGCATTTCCATTTTGCGAAGAAGGGACAATTCCGATAGAATCATTGTGTTCAATAAAAGCAAGATCTTCTTCACCCACAGCTTTAACATAATGAGCAGCTATCTCACTTTGTTTGGCACGTTGGCGGATCAACATATCAGCTTCTTGAAGACTCAAGAAACGAATCAAGTGTCCACTTTCATCCAGGATTGGACCATCTATGATGCAAATAAGTTTATCTGCCCCAATAGCTAAGGCGCACGCCGTAGCAACTTCATATGTGCTGAAAAATACAGAAGCATAAAGTAGTACGCGTCAGCAATCAAAATCCTTACGCATGACTGTGTTTGTGGGAGGGTTAGAGAGGAAAACATACTTGCAATTTAGAACTTCCCCGGAGCTGGAATAACCAAGGTTACTTAACAAAACTATACAACCACTATCTAGTCTCTCACGCATGCGGATTACATCTACTTTCTTAACTTCACCAGTGGCTCCAAAATCAACACCTTCTACTACTCCTCTTCTCTGCAAGAGATAATCAAACACATTCAGGATTATATTCTTAACAAACTACTCTAGAATCAGCAGATGTAATATAAAAATCCTTAAACTACCTTGGCGGCTAGAAAATTACCACTAGCGACACTGACACCAACATCATGCCAACGACTGCTTTCACCATGCCGCCGAATGTTGCATATGGAAGGACCAGGGGAAAGCTTTGCTTCTATCAACATACGAATTTTCCCAGCTGCCTCCATTGATGCAGCCAGAGCTTCAGAATCGGTGATTCTGTATTGACCAACATACTTAGGTTCATGCCCTTCAATTAAGACAACAGTTCATCAAAAACAACTCAAACCAATCACAAGATATTGAAAATTTAGAAACATTAACCATTCCTAGAATACCTCTCTCAGCTATAAGATTGTCAATTTGCACATGGGTACCAGGCACAAGAACGAACCTGATTCCCAGATGATGAAGGAATTGTATATCCTGCACGAAGACACAAAATATAATTACAATCAAGAAAAAACAAATCACACAACAAAAGATTTCAACTTTATGTTCGTTTTGAAGTCTCAATTCAAGCAATTAAGCTACAATTGCTCATTACTTGCCTTCAAAATAGGGTCCAAGAAAAGACTATCTACAATTTCACCAGAAATAATCACAACAAATGTTCCACCTCTATGAGCCCATAAATAAGGCCAAGCTTCCCGAAACCACTTAACAAACTGCTTATCCTCAATTGAATTATAACTCTCCTCCACACTCTCAACACCATCGCCACACTCAGGTTCGCTAAAGACATTGCTTTTCACCAAATTTCCAATCTTTCTATCAAACCCAATTCCACAAACGGAACCGAAATGTCTCCTAGACCCAAAAAGACTGAAAATTTGAAGCTTTCTTCGGTGGGTTAATAATTGAAAGTTTTGATGGTGTTTGAGAGGAATGTGAGGGGCGTGACATGGGGTTGTAATGGTGGGCATTGAAAGAATAATGAAGGGTTTTGAAGGTGGCGGGGTTTAAAGGAAAAAACACGTGGAGACAGCGTAGATTGTGAAAATAGGCGCCGAAGTGGGGGAGAGGTAGGAAGTCGTGTTGTGTTGTGTGGATTTTTTTGTTGAGAATCTGACACGCGCTGCCACGTCATTAAATTACCTTTCTCAGTTTTGTCCTAAAGCACGCGCTGTCACGTCACTTAATAGTGAGATGGCCTTTTGATAAGTTCATCTAATTGACCTTGCACAACAAAATTAGATAAGATTTAATTTTTTTATTAAATATTACTTCTTCCGTCTCATACAAATAGACACGGTTTAACTTTTACGATTTTTAAGAAATTAGTAGTTATGGTAATTAAATTATTTAAATTATGTATTATTACTATTATAACCTTAAAAAATTTTATTGGGAAAGACAACCATTAAAAAATTTGTTTCATAAATGAGGATAAAAATATCAATATGTTTATCATAGATAAATTTAAAAAGGTAAGTGTGCATATATATTGAGACACTATATATACAAGTGTGCTTATTTTTTAGAGACGGAGAGAGTATTATTTATGATATATTTTTTATAAAAATGAAATTTATGTTATTTGTATCGTATTTAATCATGTATTTATTAATTATTAGCGTCAGTATTAGAATTAAGAGAAAATTTCACCTCGTTTAGAAATTTTATGCACTTAAAAATTAATATTTAAATTTTTTAGTATTATTTAATACATACAAATATAATTTTATAATTAAAGTTTTTCAATAGCCATAGCATATAGTTGATGACAATAATGTTTATTTGATATTGTATACTGTAGGTGAAAAGATATATATGAATTAAACTAATTTTATTATGGATTAAGTTATCTTTTTTTTTATTGTTGTAGTCAGAATTTCAGACAACGTAAATAAAATCAAATTATAAACGTAATAAAAAATATTATAATACAAATCGATATAATCTAGTGCATCTTAATTAGATTTATCAACAATACAATTTATAAATATTATGATATAATATAAATGATGTAAATTTAATTTTTAAATTCTTAAAAATAATATTTAATGAAAATAATTTAATATAATTATGACATAAATAATAAAAATTTACATCATTAATTTTAATAACCTTTCGAACTAAATGAAGGGCAAGATTCTCTCTAAAAATGGAGGAAATTGGTGGAGTGTCCTTTCGGTTGTTGTGGTTGTGCTTCAATAATTTATCCAAATTTGTAAATAAGACCAAAGAATCTATCTATATATAAATTATCGTGACGTGACAATCTTTGTAGTCCAAATATTTTTCATGAATATGGTTATTATTATGGATTCATTAAGCTGTTTTACAAAGCTTAACTAAGAGTAAATGCATTCTGTTGATTAGGTTGAAGAAGATAAACATTGTGTGTCTGAGAGAGAGAGAGAGAGGAAGCAAACCTGAAGCAAGGAGTACAAGTGTGGACTATCCACGATCTCAGCAGACAAAACTACGACAAATGTGCGGTCTCTGTGGAGATCAATGTAAGGCTGAGCCTCCCTCAGTACCTCCACCAAGCTCTTGTCGTCTTCTACAACACCATAGTACCCATTACCACTCTCGAACTTGCAGCCTTTCTTCAACTTCAACCTCTTTCTCTCGCAGTTTTTCCCAAGTTTGAAGCTGTACCTGAAATTCTCCGGATGTCTGTGCCCGAAAAGAGCTGAAGAATTCTGAGCGCAACAAGCAGAAAACTCGCCCTGGCTTTGAATAGAAATAAATGGCCTTGTTTTGAAGATATCCATGGTTTTTCAAGTGAGGTTACGTAAATAATTTTATAAGAAGGGATATAGAGACGCGGCTAATCGGTGAAGTGAGAAGATATGGGGAGGGGAAGAGAGAGGAAGACAAATAATGTAACAGGTAATACACGATTTAGAGCATGAGAAGCACCGCTTGTTCCTTTTTTTTTTTTTTTTAAGGTATCACGAGCATTCCACACTAATCCTCGTTCGAGCTGACAGAATTACGAAGGCGACAAAGTTCTTCCAACCAAGTTTTAACATAGCTGCGTACCTAATACTCGAACTCGAGATCCCTGATTAAGCTAGAACAACTCCACGCCAGTTGATCTACGTACTTCCTGTAATCACTTGTTGCTTTCATGATTCCTAGAGAAGACACTTTTGGTCCTACATATTTGTTTTTTAAAGTGGAGAAGAGTTCCAGATTGAGAAATTTATGTAATAATTTTAGTGAGGGAAAGGTGCTGATATCTCCAGAATAAACATGAAAATAACTCATTCAGTAACTTAATTTTCGGCCGTTCATTTGAAGGGTAGGGAGAGTGGGAAATGTGCTGCTTTATTCTTATCGACTTAATAAGACAAGACAAAATACTCGAGTACTCGCAAACATATATATATATATATATCAAAACAACTCTTAGATTTAACGGTAAAGAGAATTAACCAACATTCTAAGGATGCGGGTGTGATTCCTGTTTTGTAACAGTGCTAGAGGAGACATACGGGCTCTAAAGTCTGACCTGCAAATTCTCTTTTGGTTTCTTTGAATCTCTCATCCTTAGTTCGTAGATTTACCCGACTTTTTTCTAAAATTTTGTAACAAAAAATATATACACGTCAAAACAATTCCTAATGTTCATCCTTTACGTGTCTGAGGGTAAGCAAGAATATAATAGAGACACTTGTTGAACGAGGAAGTCACTTTCAAGAAACCGTTCTGGAACAGAGTTTTACTAATATTAGAGTATTTTGCAGCAATAAAACTATGAAGAATATAATTTATATGTTAATGTTGATTTTCAAAAATGCTTTAGTAATAACATCCATGGAAACTAAATTCTTACCGAAGCGACCAAAGCCCAATACTTGCACAGATTTTTTTGTTTGAACCATTCGGTATCTCCCAACTTCAGTGAAGACTAATCCGAATTAGAGCAGAAGACACACTTCATAAGTGCGACTATCTGGAATTCGATAATACTTGCAAAGATGGAATGAACCTGGACGGAACAGTAGTTATTTTGTAATATCAGTACATGTTATTGCATGAAGCCTACTTCAGGGCAACATTCAACATGTGAACATGAGCCAACAGCGACGAAAGTAGAAGAGATGATATCATTTCTGAAAATTACAGATGCTTCCGTTCTGCAATAGACCAGACAACTTTGTCTCTCCGCAGGATGGAAATCCTAAGAGGATGATGTAGAAATCGCAAGTGGGAATGAATAGAACACTTTAAACAAATCGAATATCCTTTTTGTATTCTAAATTCCCATTTGGCATCCAATGTATGCGTGTGCCTCTTAATCAAATCCAATAATTATTCTCGGAAAATACTAGTATTTTTGCAGAACTTTCTCTTAACAAGATATTAAGAAATTCTAGGATATGATCTTTGGAAATACTCGCCTGATCTTTGAGAAGAAAAGAACAACTCTTCACTAAAAAACTAGCATTTTTCAATCTTCGTAACAAACATTCTGCAGAACTTTCTCTGAATAAGATATTAAGATATTCCAAGCGTATAAAGAGCATTGTGTTGAAGTAGTTGAAAGCAATTTGTTTCTGTTGAGTGAAGCAAAGGACCAACAAATTCATTCGGTGATGAAGTTATCATGATGAGCATTGGATAAAATATATTTTGATGCGGAAACTAGAATTCAGGACATACATAATCAAACATTCTGCTAATCTACCAACAATTATCATTAAAACTTCCAATAAAGATGTCACAGATGAAACCCCTCAAATGAATTTGAAGGCATTAACAGAATGAAATTGTTTTTTATGATATTAAGGAAGCAATTATGAACAAAATGTTGGCCATAACAACAGCATTCTCCTGTCTTCTCTGAAATATGTAAAATCCTCAGAAGCATGCATCCAGAAGGCAACAACAACACAGAGCTGCTAAGCTGCAATTGACCCAAAAAAAATTATGTAAAACCATACAGTAGATTTGAAAAAAAATAAAAAAGATGAAAATTGTTCAATTCTTACGTTACAATAAAAGACAACTGGTAATTCAAGAACAACAAAAGAGATAAAGCAATTTTCCAATAATTAAGGCAAAGAAAAAAAGACTAATATTAACAGCATAACTTTCTTTAAAGTGGTTGAAAATTAGAACATAGGCAAGTGAATTAAGAGCATACCATCCTTCAAGAAATCCAGTTTCTTTGCTTGGAGCAGGCTGAGCATATTGTGGAGGGTAGCCTTGAGGAGGGTACCCCTGTGGAGGAGGATACTGGGGGTATCCCTGAGCTGGATACCCTGGTGGTGGATATGCATCCTTAGGATACCCTACAAAACAATATAACCAAAACTGATCACAACCATTTTCTCCTAAACCAAAATACAGAGCATGGATGCCAGATAAATAGTCACCTTGTGGTGGTGGTGCTCCAACAGGTGGCTGATAACTCATGTTTCTTCTTCTTTCTTGACTTCAAACAGAAAAGTTAATGATGCTAAGTTTTATAGAAGAAGTTGCAGAGAAACAGAGAGGAAGTTTCTTGGTTTCTTGAGTAGAACCGAGTCTTGTATTGTAAGCGGAAAAGCAAAAATAGAAGAGTTATTTCAGGGAGGCTAACGCGGTTCGATTTTGCTTTATGATGAAGAAAACTGGAAAAGGAAAGTAGGTGCAATCCAACAAGGAGCGCAACAAAGCGAATCTTACAACAGTTCGAACATTAAGGAACTGTCGGTGGTTGCTTTTTTTTTTTTAAGAATAAGCTTCGAACAGTAATTTTTTAATATCATATTCAATGCTGTGTTCGTTTGTTAAAGACCCTAACTTGACGAGCCATGATCCAGCAGAGTGAGGTATTGTCGCAGGATGTTCTCCTAAACTCATCTTATTACTGTCTGGCACGATTATGATCCGTTAATATAAATATTCATCCCAAACAAAATTGTTGAAAAACCAACAAGTTTTTTATTAAGTAAAAGGTAAAGCTTTTCAAAAGTCTTCCTCCTGTTGACAGGAGTGTGGAAGATGGAAGTAGCCTCACCAAGAATAGAGGTGATCAGATACACTTTCTGTAACTTTTTAATTGGAAAGTAAGCATCCAGAGGAAAAAGGAGTTGAAAATTTTGTAATGGCATCAGTTTCTTTATGCGTAAATTAAGTCAAAACTCTTCTTTCAAAACAAACATCAAATCAAACTACAAAAGATAACACCGTAATGTTAGTCTGTCCATAGTTTACAAAGCGTACAATATCACCATTTTTCAATGGTCTACAGCCTACAGAACAACAACATATTCTAGGGTTGCTTTTGAATTTGGTGCCTTGTTAGCGTAGTTAAATTGCTAGTCTCCTCAGTTTGCATTGCTCAGCTGATACCAACTCACAAATCCTTCAAAACCAGGAAAGCCAGTTCCGCCGCTGCTGACCGGAATTTCTGGTGGAATTTGGAGTCACGGTTATTCTATCAGCATTAGATGCAACCCATCTACTAAAATCGGGGGAAGATACAAGTTCTTGAACAGCATTTCGCGTAGACTCTTTGGTGAACCTGTCCCACTGCTCTTTTGAGAAGCTTCTCTTTTCTGGTGTTCTGTGAAAGGTAGAAGGGTAGACATCTGGACTGGATAACCTTGAAGGTGTGGTCCTGCTAAAACCTGAGGGAACCAACCACAAATTAAATATGTTAAAGATCATTTCTAATAAATAAAAGACCGAAGCAACTATATTATTTTGTAACATTTGAATAAAATGATCAAAAGATATGAGTAGAACCTTGCATAGGAGAACCAGTATGTCTTCTATGTCGACGCCAGAGCAACTCTGTGTTTTCATGTCTCTGTGTTAAATCTTGAGAACGTCCAAAAGGTGATAAATCAGGCACATCAGAAGATACCCATTCGATATTTTTTATTAATTGGATCAGCTTCCTGCAAATTATTGACCACAATAATGAAAAACAAACACAAAAAGCAGATACAACATGCATGATGCAACAAGTGAAACAGATAAAAGTGACTTTAAAAAAACACAATTTGAAGGTAGTACAAGAAGAGACTAACTTGCAAGATCGACGAATAACTCTCCATCTAAATATTCTCCGTAATATTGCTGAGAGAAATATTCCCGATATTAAAGCTCCTGTTGCCAGCAAAGGGTCCAAAGAACTCTATAAACACATTCACAAATCACAGTTCAATTACTATGGAAATTTATGAATGGAAAATTAGGTATAGATCTTAGCAGAAATAATTGAGATTGAAGTAGGAAGCGGAAGCAGTAAAGCACCTGAAGAATCAAAATCACAGCCACGATCCTGATAGACCATGCAACAAAAACAGATGTACTAATGTCAACTGTTCCGTCTTCTGCTATAACAAGTTTGCGGACAGCCCAGAAACCCATCCATGCTCCCACCAGCACAACAAAAGAAAGCAGAAAAACTGATAACTGGTATACAAGATTAAGAAAGAAAAGTTAGCTACTTAGAAGAGCGTGAATTCAAGCAAAATTATTGAATGCTGCAGCTCCTGACAACAATTCATGCATGCATTTTTGTCAAAATACAACCATAAAATCAAAATTCTACGCTTTTCCCTCAACAACAGTCATAAGCACAGTTATCATGATATCAGTAACTTACATACAGGATAATACATGTCTTCACTGACTCCTAACTCCATAAGTAATGAACGCAGCAATCCAGGCACAAAGCCAATAAGGAAAGATCCCAGACCAACCTGAACAAGACAATAATATTACATGAATATCTTCAATTTCAGATAAGCCAAAAAAGAAGTAGAATGATAAGGTTGATACATACAAGGGAGGCATAGATAAAAACTGCGAGCGAGCTTCTTCGACCAGTAGGCAAAAGCTTCATGCCCTGAAAATAAATCGATTCATTTATCCTCAGTCTCTATAAATATCGTTAAAAACAGAAGAAATGCAAATTCAACTCAGAAAGAAACTACAAACAAAATATCAGCAGGGAACACCCTAAAATATGGAAGTCCTCAACTATATTACTGAAGCTACAGTGCTACACATTAAACAACAAAATGAACCATATGAGCGAGAAAGATTCTTCGAAAAAATAATGTTTATGGAAGGACAGCAAATGATCTACCGGTAAATATTAAATGAACTCAATTACATAATTTACATTCAAGCAACAGAATTTTTCATTATTATGATTCACTGAAAAATGCAAAAGAAGGAAGAACTGAGAGTAAATCACCTGAAAAAGGACCACTAGTATTACAAGAATGATTCCAATGGCCATTGCACTGCTGTAGTAGAAAACTAGTGACTTGCTCAAGAAGGATGCCATGCTCAACAAAACTATTCCAATGATAAAAAATATAACTCGATACAAGAAGAATTCTGCAGCACAAAAAGGACAAACACATTGAAGAAATCACTAGCATCATACATACAAGCAAACTGAACAAGCAGTGCTAGTATGTGTGAAAGTAAGAAGTAAATAAAGGAGAGGGAAAATAAGACCTTCTTCAATGGACAATTCAAGATTTTCAGTGCCTGAACCTGCAATCCTTATATCCAACAGCTTACAATCGAAAGGTGACATTACTCGTGTCCATGAACCCTTATCAACCTTCTCCCATTTGACTTGAGGGCACATTCCTATCTGTCGGGACACATTCCTGAAAATTAACCCCATTGACTATTTTAATTACATGCCTCTACTCTGTCAAACATCAATCAATTACTCTAACGCCTACATAGCAGAAAACCAAATTCGTATTCTTCATTCTTTAACATCACTCAAAGAATAGTACAATAAGAAGAGATATGAAGCAGAAAAGCTCACCTGTGGAAGCAAACCTCAACATTTGATCTGCGAAGACCGGAACTTGAATGCGTAACAGCCACCTTTAATGAATGTGAATATTTTCTCAAGTTTGTAAGCCTAGACAAACCATTAATATGAACTCTTTCACAAAGCACTGTAGTGCCTGGCTTAATCCCTGGAGATTTTTCCACTTGCAAGCTCGGAGATAACACCAATTTACTCCTCTCACCAACAACTGCACAAACACAACAATGCAAATAAAGAATGGAACTTCAACACAAAACAACAAACAGTTAAGGAACAATTTGTAAGAGGTTTCACAGAAACCAATCAAAAAACGAAAATTAAACAAAATCCTCGTCCAAAATTGGCAAAATAGTCAAGTAAAATGCAAAATATGGAAAATTTAAACCCTAAATATGAATAAAACTGATACTGTTTGAAATAAAATAAAAAGAAAAAGAAGCGTTAATAAAGAGAATACCCAAAAAGGTTTCATTTTGAGAGGAAACTAAGCAGAGAAGCGTTGAAAAAACGACAAAGAGAATGTAGAAAACGGTAACAGAGTGCCGAGGAGGTTTAGAAATGGGCATTGCTTCTTCGGATTTTCGATTGTGGAGGTGAAGGCGCTAGTTGTAAATAGAAAGCATGTGTGAGGGTACATTAGCAATTTGGAGGTACAATATTTTTTGAATAATTACAACCTATATGCTTTTAATTGGAATTCGTTCAACAAAACTGATTATATTTGTACATATTTAATTTTAACTATCTTTTTAAATATACAACTCTCTCTAAAACAACTACTTTATATAACTATTTTATAAGATAATTATAAAAATAAATAAATAAATAAAAATATAATAAAATAATTTTATATCTTGCGTACTATTTTTATAAAAATATCAGCTTATTAATTTTATTTACAATAATATATTTAATATATCTTAATAACTAAAAAAATTTGGAATTGAATAATAAGACTTTAACAAAAAGTGAAATAGATAATTGGTGGCATAAGAAATGGTGGTACATTATTTGATGAATATAAAATAAATTTAAGGAATATGTTGTTGAAAAAAAAAGATTATATAGCTAGTAAAATAAAAAATATTTTAAAAAATAGTATTAGAAAAATTTTTCTTTAAATTATATAGCCTAATACACAAATTTTTTTCTAACAAATGTAAAAGTTAATTAAAATCTTTAAGAGTAGTGGTGAGTGGTTTTTTTTATGAAATATAGAAATTAAATTTAAAAAAGTGGTATATAAGAAATAAAATAATAAAATTGTACATAATAATTTAAAATATGACAATGAAGTAATTATCTCAAGATATGATTATTAGTTGGATTTCCTAACTTATGTAGTAAATTAAGGGACAGCCTACTTATTTTTATTTAATAATATGTCCTTTTTTAAATTTTTGTAGATTGATTATTTTTAGTTTATTCTTATGAAGGGAGTTTTTACGAAATTAAACTTAATATAAATTTTATATAAATTTTACACAAATTTTATAAATGAAGTTAAATATTTTTATATACAAATTTATATCTATTATTATGAATTTAAATTTAATATAACCTTTTAATTTGATATATATATTAAATTATTATATTTTTTATAAATTTTTAAAAATTAATTTTTATATAAAATTTTTATAATTTTAAATCAAATATCAACTTTATGTAAACTTAGTATTAACTTTATATACTCCAATTTTAAACTATATTTATAAATTAATAAATAAAAAATTATTTTTATCTGTGTCTAGTATATAAAAAATTGACCCTAAATTATAACCATCTACTATGTAACCTTCAAATTCCTACAATCATCTTCAATTTATACTTTTCTATTTGGAGGAATTCAGTTTTTTAAAAAATATTTTTCTAAATTTTTAACATTTGATACCATCAAAAAATAAATCAATAAATTATAATAAAAAAATCAATGAAAAAATAATAATTATTGTTAACTTATTTTTTTTAAAAAAAATTGTATCTAAAATATGAAATTTCATTTTTTGGTATATTTTAAAATATTTTATTTTAAAAAATAAAATTCTAAAAAATAAGATTTACAAACTTAAATTTCTTAAAAAATATATTTTTCTAAAGAAAATATTTTCCACAAAACAAACGAATATTATATATCTTTGTTTATTTCTGTTATTGCTGATTTTTAGTTCTTTTATTATGGAAATGCCTGCTTTTCAGTTTTAATTGTACAAATGTCAATCTCTATATATGAACAAAAATGAACAATAATGAACATTATAGACATATATGCTTTCTATAGATCATGTTTGAATCTCCTGATTTTTAGCGACTGATTAGTTTTCTATTTGAACTGTATATCCCGATTTTTTAGCAAGTAAATATGATCATTAATTATCAACATATATGAACAGTAATGAACACTATAAATAACTATTTTTTTATAGAAAGGGCAAAAACGTTTTCAACTGTCATGAATTAAAAGACTTGTATTTTTTAAATCATGATTAGACGGATTTTAATGTTGATAGATTTTCTTTTTTGAGCAAATTTCTTAATCAAAGATATAACTTCATTTCTCTCTCATTCTAAATAAAATTTGTTCTTTTTTTTATTTGTATTTGTTAACATTAATGATATATGAATATTCATTTTTTATTGTTCATTTTTGTTATTCATTTAATAATATTGTAGATATTTGTTTGAGAATTGATTCTGGTATACAAGAGTTTGTTTGTTCTTTTTTGTTGATTTTTGTTCAGTTATTGTTTAGAATTTAGTCATGAATGTTGCATATTTTCATCGCATGAAAATAATTTTAAAAAATAACATAAAATAACAAAAATAAATATTTATGAATATGTATGTATATATATATATATATATATAACATTTTCCTTACTATTTAAATTTACACGTACTTTTATTGAACAAAAAATAAAATAAAGCTTGTTCTTTGTGACAAAAACGTCTACCAGTGTTAGAACGTTATATTTCTATTAATTTATGCGATGTTTATATTTCTGTACTGGGTTGTTGAAATTTTTTAATTTTTAAGCAATGAACATATGAAAACATCATTACCTTGATTTTAAGATTACATATAATAGTTTTTAAAATTAAATGGCAGTTAGACATTTGAATTGTCTCAAATTATGGAAATTATTTAAACAATCGACTGAATTCTATTTTTGTGATTGTAAATTCAAAATCAGACATTTTTATAATTGTGTATTAAAATTCTAACATTTTTACAAATATAACAACATACACAAATATTTTTAATTATAAGAATGTCAAAAGTGATATTTCTATACTTTTCCGATTCTTGATCTATATTTAAATCATTTAAAAATGGAACGCATTAATTTTGTGTTTGATATCAAAATTACCATCATAGTCCCATATAAGAACCAAAATTTTAAAATAAGTCCTCAGTTTCTTCCTGGTTTCTTTCTCTTCTTCCCAGGGACGGAAGGAGAGGGGGGGGCGGAGGGGGCGGCCGCTCCCCCTTCCGGGCCGTTCTCCATGTATGCCGCCCCCTCTTGTTGCCGGAGAAAGAGGGGGCGGTGGAGCGGCGATTTTGTGACTATCAGGGGAGGAGGTCAGGCTTAAATAGAGATTAAGACATGAAGTGGCTGTGGACATGAGCTGCGGAGGCTGGAGTTTTAGACCGGAGTGGTTGAGATTTTTGAGATGGATGAAGTCGAGAGAGATGAGTGGTCGGAAGAAGATGGAAAGTCCAAACCATCACTGAAATCGATTATTTGGGGGCCTGGGTTTCTCTCAAAAAAAGCAAAACCATTTTTTTTTTATTAATAAAGTAAAAAGAAGATGGACAGTGGCTGGAAACAATGAATGAGGGTATGGTTGTAGAGAATGAGTTGATCTCTCAACATAGCCAAATGATTTCATACACAAACGTCGTCATTTTCAACCCTGCTTCTTCACAAACTATCAAAAAGTTAAAAGAAGATGAAAAACCAAGTTGTAATTAACGATGTGGAGGTGTATCAATATTATTATTTTTTTTATTATTTATAGAAATGTGGGTTTTTAGGCTTATTTATAATAGAATTTTGTACTATTTTAATTTTCTTAATTTTATTTCTTTTTTAAAAAAAGCAAAAAGATAATGTTATTATTCTGAATTAGATTTCTATATTTGTGTTTTTAATTTGTCCTAATCTCAAACATTCTAGTAGTAATAATGGTTATTTTTATTTTATGTTTATAAAATTAATTTTTTTAGCACAAATTTTGAATTTAACTATTGATACTATATATAATATTTAAGTGATAGCTTTCGTTTCACTTTTCCACTAATTTGTTGAGGATTGATAATTAGTTTTATGTA
>CANYCX010132889.1:0-14496 GCA_948193385.1 Breynia disticha f. nivosa
ATATTGATTGAATACCTGTGCAGTATTGTCTGATTTGCTCTGTGTGAGCTGAGATGAATGTTGTGTTGTGTGCTCTGCTGTGTGCTATGTTATATGTTGTGCTGTGTGCGGAATGAATGTCATTCAAATGTTGTGTGCAAATATGAATGGTATTCATATTGGTTACATTTATACATTTGCATATCTGTGTGACACAAGCCTGTGTGGTAAGAAATATGATTCTTGTGTGGATAAAGGATTACTGTGTGTTATCCTGGACTGTTGTGTGCTATGGTCCGTATTTACGAGCTTTGCTCAAAGCTGTGTGCTCAGACTATATGTCATACCTCTGTTGTCTGTGACAAAGGATTTCTACTGTTGTGTGCGATGGTGGACAAAACCCGGGGCATTCTGTGTGAAATTACATTTCATTTCATTTCATACATTACATTCATATATGTATGATTATGATTGATATAATTGAACCTGTGTGGTTCTTATTTGCTGTGTGCGATATCGAATATAAGTATGATTGATTTGTGTGATCGTATTGAGGTTGTGTGCTAGATTATTAAATGTTGTGTGCTTTTTGATTACTGATCTGTATGAACTTAACGCTGTTGTGTGCTGAATTAAGATATAAACCTATGTGGTTAATAGTTGTGTGTTGTTTGATATCTGTGTGAAACTATTTGTCTGGCATTCGGGGATGCCTAGGGACAAGATAGATAGATACGTCATCGTGCTAATTTATGTTTTCTCCTACATATCATTTAAGTTAAAAGCTAAGAATACTTACTGAGTATTGTTTATACTCACCCTGTTATTGTTTTAAATGATTGTGCAGATCGTACGTAGCTGCCTGTCACTGGACCACAGAGCTGATTGGTACTTTCCGAGCTTACGACAGAGGTCGAGCTCCAGTTTTCATATTTGACATTTTGATTTGTACATATGTTGTACATTTGTATAAACACGCAGAATTTTAGTTTGAAATGTTTTCAAACTTATTTTGCTTCCGCTCATGTTTGTTTTAAGAATGAAAATGAATTGGGCCGAGATTTATGAAATGAGCGTGTATATATCTTTTATTTTCTCTCTCTCCTCTGTTTTTAGATTTGATTTCATATCATATCTTTAAATTATAATGTTTATTAGATAATTGACATTTAAAAATGAGGTTCACAACTAAAATGTAATTTAACCCAAAAGGTATCAAATCACCGAGAGGTACCTAGAATTCTATAAATAGAATTCCTCCCTCCCATTTTCTGATATCCCATTCAGTTTCTCTCAGAGAGAAAATCAGAAAACTTCTCTCTCTCGATTTTCAGTTGATTAGAAAATTTTCGACGTGGTTTTTCAAGGGCGAAACTTCGTCCGATTCTTGACCTGCAAACACCTGTGGAACCGGAATACTCTCAACATGGTTACGATTCACTTCCGCTGTACTTAAACGGAATTCCAGGTTTGCCGAATTTTTGTTTAATTTTTGCTTTAATTATTAATTAATTAATATGATATAATATGAGTGATTATATTACTTTCATATAGAAATCAAAACAATATAATAAGCCTAATTAAAATTATAAGTTTTTTTATAAAAATTTTAAGAAAGAAGTAGGGTTAGGCAATTAAACATGCTTTGTCAGGAATTTAATTATTAATAGTTGTGAAGGGAGCACGTCGCGGTCGTGTTCTTGGCTTCTCAGCCACTTGCATATGAAAAATGAATCAGCGGAGGACCCAATAGAGAGTGTGAGGATTAGTCAACCAGACTAGATTAGTTCTTAATGAGGCAAGATTAGTTCGACATTTGTTTTCATTTTGAAGATTAGCACAATATTTAATGTTTACAGAACAATTACAGGAATATTACGCCATTATTTTTATCTTAAAATATTAACCAAACAAACTAAAAAATAGCACATCAAATTGGACTATAAAGTACAAATAGTAGAGAAAAAATAGGAGGAATTGTCGGCGACTTTTCATATCAGGTAAGGTTGAGCACTACTTGCTCCGTCCTATGGAGTTAGGACCAAAGAAATAGTTCCAGACTCCGTCTAGTTCGATTCAAATTGTTAATTATAATTTTTTTAAATAATATTCATATAAATTATGTAAGAGAATTAAGTATTAAAATTTATTAAGTTTATAAAAATACTTTATGAGATATATCATTTGTTTCTAATAAATTTTATTATTTTTTAATTATTGTTTTAACCGAGTATTAATGACATTCTTTTTTAACTGTATAAGTCTTTGACTTAATTCACTTATTGTATTGTATACGCTAAGCCTATTTGTGAGAAATTATTATTATTATTGTGAATGTTTTCTATATTTATTCATTTATGAAATCTTTTTGAAGTAGTAATTGGATATTTCTTAAATTAATTTTAGTTTGTAATGTTGAGCTAATTTTGAGGATGGTACAACACAAATCGAGTTACCATAGATGAATTGTATTACATGTCAGTCAGAGACTTGAAATGGATTATGACACCATGTTGCATCCCTAATTCTCATCGCAATCTAACATTAAATTAAATCAAAACAAATGAAAACCTACAAATTTAACCAAACAAAATTAAACACACAACATAAACAAATCATCCAACAAACTTAAAAAAGGTAAAATAACTTTTTAACAAAGCAAAAAAGTCACAAACTTTCACAGCGGATCAGAATCCTCATGACAATTAGATTCTTCCATCAGCCTCTGCAAATTTAATAAATTGCAAAATAAAAAGCGAGTAAAAATGCAAAACTGCAAATATAGAAGAAAAAGTACTATGAGAGGTATGACATGGCAGAGTTTAACAGTGTGTGAACTTTGAGGTGACTAAAATTATTTTATGTTAAAAATGAAGCATTTTATAGCTGATTATTGAGTTGCTTAACTTTTAAGAAATGAGAAATTAAAAGATGGTACAGATATTTCAATTTCATTAAAATTATTTAAAATTATAAAAAAAAAAAGAAAAATACAATCATATTTTTTGATCGAGTAGAGTATTTTAATATGTTATATTTATATAGGAATTGACTTCATTGTTTGTAGCGGTGAGGATTTTAATGTATGATAATTGATAAGTATTGAGTTCAGGTGATTGGTGGCGTTGAAAATCTCCTTCCCAAATCCCAATTAATTTAATTCCCTATTTACCCAAAAAAGGAGATTACAATCATCTAATACTGAAATCACCAATATTTTAAAAGAATATCCCCACAAATACATATCATGGAATTACATATTCATTAAGTAACACTGCTGAAGAAATCATCGCGTCCTTTGAAAACCCCACCCAACCCCACGCCCACACTCTCTCTCTAACCCCACCCCACTCCACACGGTCTCGCCACGTTCCCATCCCATTCTCTTTTCCCTGCTGCCCCCCATATATACCCCGCATACTCCTCCCTCCCCATCCCACTTCACACCTTCCTCCGCCTCCATGTCTCTCAAAACACCCCTTCTCCTCCTCCTCCTCACTCTGTCAATCTCCACCGTCCATTCCCGCTCTCTCCCCTCCTCCGCTACTCTGATATCCGATGGCGTCCATAATATCTCAGCTTCTTATATTGAGATGGGTAGCTTTTCAGCTGAGGAAACCTGTGAGCAGACTTATGGGTTCTTGCCTTGTACAACCACCGTGGTGGGGAACCTCTTCCTCATAATTGTATATGGCTACTTGATGTTCCTTGCTGCCACTTACTTGTCAACTGGTAGTGAGCTTTTGTTAGAGATATTGGGGCCTGGGATTGTTGGAGGCTTGTTTCTTCCCATTCTTGGTGCTCTTCCTGATGCAATGCTCATTCTTGGTTTGTAACCCTTCCCCTCCTCTCTCTTTATTCCTATAACGGCCTCCCTTGAATTAAACATATCTCTCTTCAATCAATACACAAGTGCATTGTTTTTGGAAACCATCATTTATTCATCACATTGTTTGGAGTTTTAAAATATGGAAAGGATTGATTTGTTGAAAAAAAACGTAATCTTGGATAGAATTTATGGTTGCGATTCGAGATTGGAATTTTGATATGATCTGTTACACAATATAGTGAGTTGATAGTACGCTCCTATCGTACTGTTGAGGGGTCTGGTTGTGGGGGATTGGCGATGTGGTGTGAATGTAACCGAAAGTCATATGGATCTGAGTGATTCTTTTGTCTTTTTTTTTTTTTCCAAAAGTTATAACAATTCAACTTTGACTTCTTGTTGGAAACAAAATAGTGTTAAGAAAATGTCGTTTAAACTAAAAATAAATTAGAGAGATGAAAGAATTAATATCATACCAAAAATAGTTATGCGCGATTTTAGTTATTTAAGCTGATGCTAAATGATGCATGGGATCTAATACGGTATCTTTGATTGAATGCAACAGTGTCTGGTCTTTCTGGAAGTACAGCAACGGCTCAAAGCCAAGTGTCAGTTGGAATGGGGTTGCTGGCTGGTTCAACTGTGATGTTGCTTACTATTATTTGGGGCTCTTGCATTATTGTTGGCAAATGTGATATCAGGGAAGAGGATTCAATTGCCATTGACGGCCGAAACACGAAAGGCTTCAACATAACTGGTATGTTATTTTTACCTTTAATTAACTTTTAGACGTAAGAAACTAGTGAAATGATCATCACATCTTCCCCTTAGAGGTGGAACTTCGGAGAACTGTATAGAATGAACAGAAATATCCTACAACTTAAACAAGAACCCATTACTTAAGAAGGTTTCTGATAGAGTCCTACATGGTTAAAATAGAAACAAAATGTACAATATATTAAGTGGGGTTCTCCCTCTCCTATCAATTGGTATTAGAGTCGGTCTCATCTAGCGGGACCCAGATGCGGAGGGGCCGACTTGTAGGCCAAAAGAGAAAGGCTATCACAAGTGCTCGACCCACGTGGACGTGGGTCCTCGAAGGGCAGGGTAATGATAGAGTCTCACATGGATAAAATAGAAACAAAATGTACAATATATAGTAGGGTTCTCCCTCTCATATTAGCTGAGGTTTTAATGGGAGTAGCTGGCCCATAGTTGGGCTTTGGTTGATAAAGTGAGGGTGTGCCGGTATCGCATCAGTTTCACGGAGGAAGATCTGTGGATTGATATATGGAATTCACTGATACCTTTTAAAAGTGCCTCTAAATCTCTAAATTTATGTGTCTGCAGGCAGTGGTGTCAGTACTGATATATGGACTTGCTATGCTGCACGGATAATGGCTATATCTGTTATCCCGTTCCTTGTTGTTCAGTTACCACAACTCATGAATTCAACTTCTGGAAGGCATTTAGCAGTTTTAATTGCTCTTATCGTATCTCTTGCAATGTTAATATCTTATTGCCTTTATCAAGTAAGTTCATTCATCTTCTCATAGCGTAAGAGTCAGTGTCGCTAATAAGAAAATGGTTAATATTATTATCGTCTGAATAGTAAAAGCTAAGCTCTTTAACATGCTAGTGTATCTGAGATTTGTGTATGAAGATCTTTTATAAAATTTCCTGCTGTTTTATTATGTTTTAATGGCCATTTCAAATCAATTCTAACTATGATTCAATAACTCGCAGGTCTTTCAGCCATGGATCCAGAGGAGGCGGCTTGCATATGCAAAGCACAAACACGTGATTTCAGGAATTTTAAAACATTTGAAGCAGCGTGCTTTAGGAAGGCTCATTCGTGATGATGGCCTGCCCGATAAAGAAGTTATACACAAGTCTGTTTTATTTGTTGCCTGTGAAAATGTTTGCATTGGTAATTTCCTGGTTAGTCGTCTAAAACTCCCAATGGTTGCTGACATTTTGATGGGTACTATGGCAGGATATTTTTCACAATTGACGAGAACAAAGACAATCATCTATCTGCTTCTGAATTGAAGGCACTGATCCTCGGAATTCAATTTGATGAGATCGATTTTGACAGTGATGATGCTGTGGCTAAAGTAATGAAGGATTTTGACCTGGATAGTGATGGTAGAGTGACTGTCCACGAGTTCACAGAGGGTATCATCAGGTGGCTTAATGAGGCAATGCAAGCAAAAGCCATGGGAACAGCTCAACCGGATCCTGGTCCTCAGACAATGAAGTTCCTAACTGACTTTCAGATGGTACGTAGAAGCACGGGAACTTACTTATCACTTGCTATTATGAGGAAATACACATTTTTGTATGTCACATGCAGCAAACCAGGAGAGAGCACATTCTGTTGGGGCCTGAGGAGCAAAGTGATGAGGTTGTTGAAGGAGTTGAAAACTCCAAGTGGGTTTCGCTGAAGGCAGTGCTACTTTTGTTACTGGGAACCGTGATTGCCGCTGCATTTGCCGATCCCCTAGTTGATGCTGTTGACAACTTTTCTGATGCATCAAGTATTCCTACGTTCTTCATTTCGTTTATAGCACTTCCTTTGGCCACAAATTCTAGTGAAGCTGTGTCAGCAATTATATTTGCCAGCCGCAAGAAGTTGAGAACCGCTTCTTTAACATTTTCTGAGGTTTGTTTCATGCTTTGTCTTGATGTTTCAGTTTATCACTTCTAGTTCCCCTTTTGTCATTTATTATTGTAATCAATCCCATGTCTTGTGTCGTTCTAAATCCTATCTTGTTTTGCAGCTATATGGAGCCGTAACCATGAATAATCTTCTCTGCTTATCAGTATTCTTAGCCCTGGTATACATAAGAGGATTGACGTGGGACTTCTCATCCGAAGTTCTAGTGATCTTCATTGTGTGTGTTGTGATGGGTCTCTTCGGCAGCTTCCGCACCACATTCCCTCTATGGACATCTGGATTGGCTTTCATCCTCTATCCATTTTCACTGGCGCTGGTCTATGTCCTTGATTACATATTCGGGTGGTCATAGATTGGCGAAACCTGACAACGTTAAATACTGACGCTCCTACAGGAGCCAGAATTGTCTGTCATTATGTGAGTGTAGTAGAGATGATACTAGGAGCATCAGATTGTTTTGAAAGAGGAACTAATGTTGACATTGTTGTGTTGTATCTGCATTTTGTTTTGTACAACCTTTTTTGTAATGCCGTGTTGGATACAGAACTGGAGATGAACTTATTATGGTGTACACAGAGACTAATAAATTTATGATGCGATTAGGTATTTTGTTGATGGGTTTTGATAAGGAAGAGTAGAATGGAAGATGAGGTGTGAGTGTGTAATAAGCTTGTTTGAACTGTTGTTGGGGCACAATTGTTTCCTCTGGATAGGTTAAAATAAAAATGGATGGGGACCATGTTTGTTGGCGTCATTACTGACTGCAACTTGAACGTGCCAAGGTTTGTTACCAGTCAAGTGTCAATTTCCTAATTTTGACGAAGCTGCCTATTCACTTTTAGAAACAATGTTTTCTTCATATATCAATAATATTGCAATTATCTACTTGTTTGGTGTATTTGTATTACTGTCTCAATTGTGATGAATGTACAACATATGTTACTAATGAAAACATGAATTTTATTTTTCTAAGTTATACACTCAGCACTAAAGAATATGTAAAGAGAACTTTTTTCTTTTGACCAAAAAAAAAAAAAGAATTGTTAATAAACTTAAAGGCAGTGTATCCAATCAAATCCTGTTACATCCAACAAACACACACTTCTTCCTTCTATGCTTCTCTTATAACAATTGGCCTTTCCAAACCTACACAAGTTATACAAACATTCAGCACAACCTTTTACAGCTTCAAATTCAGGTCCACGTTTTCTCCTACATCATTACACCCATTGCAATTGTTTATGCTCCTTGTTGCTTGTCCTGTTTGCATTACTGTTGCTGGCAAGAAGCTATAGTATGCTTGCTGTTGGCTTGGCACGGTTGGTCCTTCCTGGATCATCGAATCTTCCATGGCTCCCTATTTGAGAACAAACATACATGAATTATTCGATACAAAAGAAGCCAATCAGTGAAACATGGATTTTCTTATTGGTAATGTTAAATCTCACTTGATAAGGTAACGACTCAAAATCAAACGGTAGATATTCTGATGGCCGCCTGAACTTGGAATTCTGGTAACTTAAAATGGTTGGAGGGGCTAATGTCAGAAAATCTCCATTGCTAACTCCATTATCCTTGAGGTTTCTCTTCTCCGAGTTTGCATTGAAACATGGTACTTCTCTGTTAAGAAGTACACACAGAAACTGAATAATAGAACTCAATATTATCATTAGCCATGGTGTCATTCTGAAACTATATTCATCACTAGTAAGAGTAAGATCACTAAGATTAAAGCTAAGAGAAAAATAATTTGCAGAAAACCTGAAACTTGCAACAGGGTGGATAGTTATAGGGCATCCATTGCTGAATGAAGCTGATTCATCTGATCGGCTTATGGGGCGAATCACATGAGGAAAATTACCATTGTAGTGAAATGATTGGCCCGAGGGGTTGTCAAAAGAGAAGGGATATGGTCTCTTCATGCCAACCATCTATACTAAATTTTAACCAAATTCAACAATGAGTACCAAAATAAGATAATTCAGTAAGACATGTCATTCCAACCCATCAAGCAACCCTATCGTAGCAAAAGATTGAACGAAATCGGACTGACCTTCTCTTCCTCTGGCCAAGGAGGAGCAATAGAGTTGCTATAACAGCTTTGGTTTGAAGGGGGCTCTATTTGGTAATTCAATAGAGATGATGAAGAGCTTCTAGAGGATCCATTCACCTGAAAATTCCATAAACAAAAACACAGTAAAGCTCAATATTCTCGCAGTTCATTGACAATGCAAGCAAAAATATATACGCAATTTGATCATACCTTCAATGGCGAAGGTGGAAGTGGCTGCTGATTTTGTTGTGCTCTTTGCATCAAACTAGGGAGTGACCAAATTGGTTTAGATTCGTAAGGCAAACTTATACCAGATTGAAAAGTTAATCCATCATCAACACAACTCTCCTTCAATCCAAGATTGTAATCACAAGAAGTCCACATTTTAGGGCCTCCTGATTGCCATCCCACAGAGGTAACCAACGGGAAAGTACTACGCAAATTAGGAGACGATGAGAGATCAGAAGTACAAGGAATTGCAGAAGAAAATGTATGGTAATCTGGAAGTGGCAATGCAATGCTTGAATTATGCCTTGTTGGTGAGGAAATAGTAGGGGGAGGTGGCAAAATGGTTGAACCATCTTTCTTCTGTTGCTCTTCAAGTCTAATCTTCTCCAACTGTGCCACACCAAGCCCTCTTTGTGGCACTTTTTTCTGCTTTTGTTTCTTTGAAGATCTGAGACTAACACTACAACCACCACCATAACTACCACTTCCTCCATTACTATTACTATTGCTACACTTCTGGGTTTCCTCTTCTTGTGTCATTTCTGCTATCTTCCATTTAATTCCACAAACATGATTTTTCTCAAGACATATCATATGAAGATTTGGAGGAAAACAAAAACTAAAATCCAAATCTTGATTTTTTTTTTTTTCAAATTCTTCTTAGTTAAGCTGGGAAATTACAGACAGTGATCATGCGCTTTCCTGACCATGACAATTATAAAAGACAATAATTTTAAGCAAATTTATAGAAAACCAAGAAAGTAAGATTTATGGAGAAAGAGAGACACACGAAACAAAACAACATACCACAATGACAATCAACTATAATTTGAAATCAAAATTTGTGTTTTTTTCTCTTTCTGTTCCTTGTTTCTATGTTGGTATCCAAGAATTGTGACGTTGAGTGAGCGATCACATAAGTAGAACAACAAAATGTAGAGGAAATTAAGGAAGCAAGTTAAAAATGAAAAAACAAAAGAGGTTACCAAAGATCTCGCAGCTTATGGAGTATAGTTAGGAAGACAAGAACAAACCCATAAGCTTAGCCAAGATTAAGGAGTGAGAGAGAGAGAGAATCTGAAAGCTTGAGGATTTTTCTCAAATCCCACTTAGTTGTTTCTTTGTCTGAGAGACAAATCATATAAACAACCCAAATTTATAAACAAACACATGTTGTTTTCTCTCTCAGAAGATCACAGCATATTTTTATCACACATTTCTAGCCAAAATCCTCGCTCCACTTACTTACCTCTTTTCATTCCTAAGCTTGTGATGATGGTATCTGTAATTTGTAACTCTCTCCCTTCTTAAAGAACCAACTGATGAAGAAAGTTAAAATATTTTTTTAAAATTATTATTGTAATTATAAGTTTTTGTGAGTTTCCAAAAAGAGAAAAGTGGGAGACAATGTCACCTCTGCATGTTAGTTCCATTTTGGGCATTTTTGTGGGTGCCAGTGCAGATTCTGGGCCCATTTTGTGGGGCTGACTCAGTTCAAACAGATCCCACTTTGGGATTTGGTTCATTATAGTTACAAAATTATGAAAAATACATAGTAATGTATTTGTATTTTTGAAAATACCATCATAAATTTGTTCATTTTTGTTTATACTAGTTTAAGTTTTAAAATTTTGAAAATTCCAGGCTTGGTTATTTAAATTTTTAAAATGTCACTTTTTATTTTCTCTCAATATATGAACAAAAATGAACAACAATGAACACTAAGCATATGTTTTTTATATATCGTGTGTTTAAATCTCCTGATTTTTAGCAAGTAGTTAGTTTTCTATTTGGATTGTATTTCCCATTTTATTCTCTCTCTATATATGAACAATAATGTACAACAATAAACATATCCGACATTTTTACAATTGTAAACTCAAAATCGAACATTTTTATAATTTCAAAACTTAAACTGACATAAATAGAAATGAACAAACATACCTTGATATTCTTACAATTGAAAACACAAACATTCCCGTAATTTTCTGCATTATAGTGTCTGTTTCATCCAGCTTTTCTTAGGAAAACCAAAACGATCAACACCCACTTTCACATTTACTTTTTCGGTCCGGATTTGTTACATGTCAATTATTATTAACATGTTTATACGAGTTTATTAAACGAGTTAAATTTTTTAATACGAATACAATTTGACATGTATGATTAACTTTGATATAAATTATATTTGATATATTAACTCGTTTATCACACATTTGAAATACATCACGTCATGATACAAAAAAAATTAACATCATGTGTCATTGATTGAATTGTGTGACCAATACAATACAATTACTTGTTAATATTAAACAGATTTATTGTATCATAAACTTATCAACACGATTATGACAAAAACATGTTCACATGGGTCAACACATTTTTTACTCAAACCTATTTATGCTCAACCTTAATCCTCTTAAAAGAATATCATATCATATCATATCATATTATGTAAACGTGTCATGTAAATAATTCGTGTCATAAATTCACAACCCTATCATCTCTATCAACATATCCGTACCTAAACTAAAGAGAGTTTCATTTCTGCCCTTGTTTATTTCTTAAGCTTCCCATCACTCCCTCCACATCAACATCAAGATAGTCTTCATCAAGCCATTTACATTAAATCTATCCTATAAAAAGAAAAAGATTTGGTAAGGTATATTGTCCTCACCATTCTATACTATCAAACACTATCTTAATGTTTAGTATCAAATTCATATTCATTTCATTGTAAATGAATTTAAATAAATGTAATGAATTCTATGATAATTTATTAATGAATTGAAATAAAATTTTTAAGAGTTTGTATTTGAAAATAATTGAGTAGTGTGCATTAATTTCGTAAATTTACAAATTTCATCTCTTTTAATGAGATTTATAAATGAACAAAATATATATAGCTAAACTAATTTTCTGTTAATGCAAATGAAAGATTTTTGTTATTTTAAGAATCAGACCAAATATAAGAATTCAATTTACAAATAAATTCTATGGGTTAAAAAGTTATACCAAACAAGAAAATTTAGAATTATAAATAAATTTTACAAAATTTATTTATATCAAACATATCATTATCATTTTTGACAGGTAAGAAAAAATTTTATCTAATACTATTTTTTATTAATATTTTCTTATTTATCTAATATTTTTTCAACAACACATCTCTTAAATTTATTTTATAATTTTACTTTTTTCTTATAAACTTTGGCCCAATGTTTCCTCATAAACTTTTTTCTTATACGACAGATTTCTCATCTTCCCTCTTTTTTTTTTCTTTTATCACTGTGAACTCTCATTCTCTCTCTTTTTCTCTATTCTATTTTTCTTCTTTTTTATGATCTAAAGACAACTTTCAACAACCAAAATCGTCCTCTCATTTTTATATCACCCTTCCCATTGATGGGTTTACAGGTAGTGATGATCTAAGTCATTCCATCAAGCTAAGAATCGTGGGTTAGTCTTATGAGATTTCAGAAAAAAAATGATATATGAACGCTAGGGCTAGGAAGAGATTTGTCATGGATTGAAGTTTTAGCTTGTCTCACGTTTGGTTTTCTGGTGTTTATGTCGTTTTATGCGTTTGTGATGTGTAGAACGTAAAATTTGAGCTCATTGTGGGATGAAATAACTGTGTGGTGATTAACTTATATTTCATTTATTATGTTGTTTAGATTATACTGAATAAGGTGTAGATTCAAACAGAGAAAAAGGGGAAGGAAGTTTGGGGTGGGTTTGTGAGAGAGGAAGAAGGATAAATGATAGAGAGATGAAAAATTAGTAGAGAATGCAAATAAATAAATTAAATTGAGAAAAAATTTTAGTTTTAAATAGTTTATAAATAAATAATGTAACATGGGCATAAATGTAATCAACTCTTAAGCAATAAGCAATACACATATTCTTCTTTCTAACAAGCTCCCTTTTCATTTTTCTTTTGTAAGCTTCTTATTCTATCTTAAACAACAAAAAATAATTTAACTTACACTGCACCATTTGTTTACTAAGAAATTTTTGTACGGTGACATTTTTTTCTAATATTTTTTTTACCATCTACTAAATATTTTCTTCAAATAATAATTTTTAATTTATTTTATATTTTTATTAGAATTCACCAAACAATATACCACAATTTCGTATACCATTAATCAACTATTATATTTTTTATTTGAAGTCTTATTGTCTAACTAAAAATTTATTTAATATTTTATTTAGTTTTTTAGATATATTAAATCGTATTATTGTTAACAAAATGAATGAATTGTCATTTTTTGTAAAAATATTTAAAAAAGTTTATGAAAGTGCAATTCACCCTTTTTGACAGATTACAGCTTTGAAAATACAGTACTCATTTGCAAATGTCTAACGTATTTTAGTTAAAATTTTTAATTTTCATTTCTTTTTTTTTTCTTTCACATTTCTTGTTTCTGAAAGATTAAGCGAGAGCATTTCAGCATTGCCTAATTTATATATACAATGTTTATAATGAATTGATATATTTATACTTAATTAAATAATATGATCGTTATTTCTTATCAAATCTTTTTATGTCTAATTCAATTCATATACTTCTTTAATCCAAATAATTTACTTGATTTTTTTCGGATTTACAAAATTTATTTGTATTTTTTAGAAATAATTTTTTTTTGATATGCCAGTTATTCCCTTCTTTTCATTTGATTATATAAATTTGCCTCTTGTTCGAAAATTGTTAAAATAGAAAATATTATTTTTTGTTTTCAATTTATTTGGAAAATTGGTACAATCTTTTGGTATAAATTATCCGAATTGCAAATTCACATTATTATTTGATGTATTTGTATAGTTTAAGATTCGTCCCTCTGTAATAGACTATAATTGGTGCTAGACTTACATCCAAACCAAGATTATATAATATTTCTTTTTAACGTTTTTCAATAGACCCTAAAAATAATTATAATGGATACAAAAAAGCGAAGCAAATGCAAGAGAGTTGATGGGTCAATTATGGAAGAAGACATCATATCATACTCCAAAGATTACAAAATTTTGGGTCGATACAATACGTGTTGTGTGGATAAGACATCCTTATCAGTATCTATTGTTAAAAACTTTCGTCTCTGAGTTCAACAGTTAAGAGAATCGAACAATACGTTGAGGATGTGAATTCGATTCTTTCGTCCACAGCAGCACTATGGGACATATATGCTCTAAGTTGCT
Organism: Breynia disticha f. nivosa; assembly: GCA_948193385.1. NCBI lineage: Eukaryota > Viridiplantae > Streptophyta > Magnoliopsida > Malpighiales > Phyllanthaceae > Breynia > Breynia disticha. Next base: position 13,969 of record CANYCX010132889.1, read on the forward strand.
AATTCGTCAGGTCTCTTTGAAACTCTCTGTCTTTAGTTCGTAGTTGAAGAGACACGTTTAAAATACTGTATCATAAAAAAAGGAAAATCGAATCTCCATAATTTAAAAATACATCCGTGTAACTATATTATGATGATGTGTGAGATAGACTTTTATATATATATATATATATATATTCTCATAAAAATAGTCAATTTTAGATAAGTTGAAAATTAAAAAAACATGTAGTTAAGTTAGTCATGAGTAGTAGTTAACATGTGATTTTATAATATTATCCTTATTTAATGAACTCTTTTAATTGGATAATAAATAATTAGATAAATAATTTTGTATTAGAAACATAAGAATGTCATTAATTTAATAAGGATAAAATAATTTTTAAATAATAAATAATATGTATAAAAATAAAAAATTGTCTATATATTAAAACAACTAATATATAGAGAATGTCTATAAAAAAAGACAACTGCAATATATATTGTATTCCGGGAATTTTTCATCGTAAATTATGATTAATAAGTGTTTAAA
>CANYCX010132926.1:0-11421 GCA_948193385.1 Breynia disticha f. nivosa
CATAAACATCAATAATAAGAAATGAATGGATGCACTTATGAAAATGCTAATGCAACCACACAATGCATTGCTTCGGAGCCTTAACTTCGCAAGGGAGAGACTCCACTCGATCCCCGCTACTTTGGGCACCCGCCCCTCACATCAAGACAGAGACTCCACTTGATCTCTTTGCGCATATTGGACAGCCGTCCCTTATTTTATAAGAAGAGAGACTCCGCTCATCTTCCGTGCATATGGGCCATTTGCCCCCTTTATCAATATCTCATGCAAAATGCTCATACGATGCCACATGACATGAAATGAATGACAAGATCATTTCCCAAGGCACAAATCCATAATGAGCATCAAACATGAATCATAATGCAAATCAAGCCTCAATCCATATATCAATATTCCACACATTACATTACATATTCCATACACACACAACACATTCCAAGCAAGTCAACCACACTCATACAATCAAATCACCGCCAATCTCATCTCATTAGTAAGCCATTTTGCACATATCATACACACTTACATTCTTTCCAACACAATCTCATTTCAATTAACACAAAAAAAAAATAATGCATGCATTGAAAAATCATACATAAGTAAATCGCATCCAAGTAAGTGGCAAAAGCACTTACCTCGGGCTCCGAGGTTTGATCCGTTGCCCGATTCCCGAGTCGGGTTCCGAATGCCGTTACCTACACACATACAATCACATTTCCAATCATAACACACACAATGTACGTTATTTCAACCTCCTATACAGATTTCTACTCGAAATCCCCAAAACTTTCCAAAACCCTAATCTCTTAAATCTCACCAAAACGTATGTTTTAGGGTTAATGACTTATAGAATCATGTTCTATATTGAAAACCTATCAAAACCATAACAAATGTACCTATTTCCAATCACATTTCAGCTCAGAATTGAGGATTTACCTTGATTCCCGTCACTTGCAAACCTAGAGGGAGGAAGGCTCGATTTGAGGCTGAATGTTGTGTTAACTCGCTGGAAGATTGAGGTTTGTTGGTAGGTTTTATGTGTTGGAAAACTCTAGGGTCGTGGTTTGAGAGTTTTGGAAAGGTTTGAGTGAAGAAAGGATGAGTTTTTTGTGAATAAATGAAGAACGTCGCGTGGTTTTGTCTTGATACAGATGTCGGGCATGACCATTGGGACAGGTCGTGCCTCAGGTCGTGTTCCGCCTTTTCTCGCACGATCTGGGCACGACTCGTGCCCACGACTTATGCCAACCTTTTCCAGTTAGGGATGGTAGCGGGTAGGAAATAATTAAGTACCCGCGGGTACCCGACCCATAAAGCTCAACTCGAACCCGATTTAAATGGGTTTGGGACGGGTACAGGTACTTAGAACTATACCCATTACGGGTTCAGGTCGGGTATAAGTTTACCCCTCTGGGTACCCGATACCCGAACCCACTTATATAATATAAAATAATATAACCCTATTTTCATTTCATCATACCTTCTATTTTTTAATTGACAACCACCCACAACCCACCTTACTCCATTTCCCTCTCTTATTCTCTCATCTCCATCTCCTTCCCTTCTTCTTTCTTTTTCTTCTGACAACAATCACCAAACCTCTCCTTCTTTATTTTTTAACTAAAAACCAACACCCATTTCTTTAATTTCTTAATCAAAACACTCAAATCATTTCACCCTCTTTTATTTTCTTCAAAAGGAGAAACCCAAAACCAAAACCAAAACCCTTTCTTTTTTCTAAACAATTGATGTATATCACTTCCTTTGTTCTTCTTTTCTGTTTTCAACACCCACATTTCCTTGTCTTTTTTTTACTATTTAAAATCTTGTTGTTTTATGTTTGTTACTATCTAATTGACTGTAGAGTCGAATGATTTAATTATGCTGAATGCTTGTGTATGTTTTATATCTATACATACGTTAGTATAGATGAGATTTACAAGTTGTTATATTAAATGATTTTCCTAGTTTCCGCATTTTAAACTCTGATGAACAAATGTTTTGTATTAATGCATCGAAAGCCATTCTTCTATTTTCTCTCTCATACATAACTTATCTGATTTAATGTATTACTTTTAAAAAAAAAATAGGGCATTTCCCATCTTTATATATAAAATGAACTTTGAGGATTTGGGGCGTCACATCCACGAAGGTAATTCATACTTATCAATATCCATACAGGCTAACACACAGCAATCATGAACCACACAGGTTCTATTTCACACATATTGCTATATTCCACAAAAGAGAGCTCATAGCATTATATGAATGTAAATGTATGCAATGTTTAAATGCTAATGCAAATCCACACAGGATGACCGCGGGTTTTTGTCCCGTGTTCCACATAAGAGAGGATACCTCTGTACCATACAGGAGAGTTTAGGCACACATCATAAATCTAAGCACACAACTCGTAAATATGGACAGGATATAGCAAGTCTAAAGTCCACACAGATAAGTTATCCACACAGGATATTTTTCCACACATGATATCAACACAAGAAATTGTGTCACACAAATGTTTATGCAACACGTGAATGCATGAATGACATTCGTAATAATATATCACATATAGCATAACTCACATAGAGAACATATCACGCTGGTATAAACTATCCACAACAATTAAACCAAATGTCAATAATATATCCATGCCAAGCAAACACCTATTTACTCACAATTAACTTTAAGTCATCACTAAATCAACCATATATCTTCTAAGGCACATATATGTCAATCATATGTCAACTAATGCTCTAAGCGATATACATATCATTTCCAATCATATCAAACATGATTCATCAAGACAAGAACTTAATTCATTCTTGCAAACATATATCTATCTTGCATTGATCCTTTATCTTATTTAAGTCACATTCAAACTCACTAAAATAGAGTATATCAACTCTAAATTAACCATTCACAACATATACATTTGTAATCCACAAAGGCAACATTACATCATATAGTCTTCTTTCTCACATATATTCTGACTTGATTGAATTAACCACACAATTGAATTTAACATTTGTAAACATTCTTATGCATAAGTATAAGACACTTACCTCGAATATAAGCAATCAGCACTCTAAACACTGACTCAAACTCCTCTCACTCGTTGTATTGATTCTCCTGTACATAATTATTCATATGAAATTCATTAACTATCAACATTTACATTGATTCTATACTTAGAATCATCAAACATCATTCTGCATACTAATTCATCCATTTCCACAACTTTCCTTCATAAACCATCTTTCTTAAAATCCATTGTTACCATGTTTTTCAAATCATAAACCTTATAAAAATAGTTATTCAAATCCCTAACACATAATCACAAGTATTTCTAGCATCAATTTCAGTTCAACATACTAAATCATAAAATTCAGCATATTCTTTATAACTTTTTTGTAAACCATCTATCAACACCTTACCTTGTTGATTTAGTGTTGATTTCTTGCAAGAATTGATGTTCTTTCTTGCTAATTCCATTCCTTTACTCAATAATAAGATCTTTGCTTATTCCTCAGCTCTCCTCTGATGTTTTCTCTGCAGAACATATGAAAGTTTCTTAAATGTTGGTTGAATCGAGCCAAGTCATATTTTTCCCAGATTCAGCAATCCACGCATGTTGGAGAGTGAACTACTTGTGGTCATAAGACTGCGCGTAGTTTGTCGCCATTGCACGTACTTTGCTGGTTTTTAGCAATTCTCCTTTTCCTTGGTTATTTTGTATAATTGTTATATCAACCTTCAATCAACCTTTATATACCTAAGTATAATCATTTATTTTTCATCTTTTCTATAAAATAATTTCTAGGATGTAAAAAAGAAGAAGAAAAATCTATAAAAAATTACTGATATGGTTTGAATACAACAATCATAAATTTATTCTAGCGAGAGAAAGTATAAAACTTATTCCAAAAAATCCAAACAAGTGTAACAATTTTTTTTGTAGATTATGAAGGAGATGAGGTCTATAGAACTCTTTCTACCACTTTGTCAATATGTATTTATTGGGCCAACAATTGCATTTTAGTACCTAAAACATATTACTTTTAATTTAATCATCCCATAAAATAAAATATAATTAGGTCGCTCAAGTTAATCATAACTATTTGACGAAACCAATGTCATGAGAGGTATAGAATCTTTCATGTCTCACGTGCAAATGACGATTGCTAGTTTAAGCCCTCTTTTTTAAGGATCATATTCCATTTCTTTTACTATGCAAGTGCTTGGCCATCAACAACATAAACTTCTCACAATTTACAAAGCTCATTACATAGAAGTTTATTCACCATCTTTTATATTTGGTTGAACATGTTTTGTTCCATTATTACTTTCCTAATATCATTTTAGTTGACTAGTTTTAAACTCACAAAAACTTATCATAAACACTAATTCAATTTCTCACCAGGAACTGTAACTCAAATTCAATGTCATATGGAACTCAAGTGATATCATAAAAATAATCTTTATCCTCTACTATTGATCCTTAAAAAATCATGACATATAATAAACAAATCATCTTGAGTCTATTTGTAGCTAGGTCAGCCTATTTGAGTAACTTATCAAATAAAGTATCAAGATCTATGCTTCAAACTAATATCCAACTAAGAAGCACTCCAAAATTCTACGTGGCAACACAAAATTTGTTCACTATATACCAAAATTTGGTTGCTAAAAGAATTTAACGACTAAAGTTTGGTGGCTTAATTTGGTCACAAAAATCATAATAAACAAATAAAATGATGAGCTAGGCATACTATCCGAATAATGGGGTATTGGTGGTGGTGGCTGATGAGATGAACTGGAATATCAGGATTGATATATGTGTGTACAACACGTTGTCATAGCACCACTAGTGTTATATCTACACGATCATATCATAGTTTACACTGCCTCCAAAAAAATGACCACTTCTATTTGAACAAATTTTACACGCAATTATTTTTTCCATGGTGAGTTTCATGCCCTAAAAAGCATGACATGTGTTGTATGAATAGAATATAGAAATTAGGCAGAAGCTTGACTGCACGAGCTGGAACATGTGTGACATCCTGGAAATTATTTTATAGAAATATAACATTCTAGATATCTTTTGTCATTAAATGACAATAAATAAGGGTTTAAACATCAATATATAAGGGCTGATCAAAGGTCGATATAAGGTTGACACAAAATGATCGAAAAAATTGGAGAAATGCTGAAATTGGGAAGTATGCATAGTGGACAGTAAATTATGCGCAATCGGCATGACCACACGTAGTTCACATGCCACCATGCGTGGAACCCAGTTCTGCTGAAAAAATAAAGTTACAAAGTTGCAAGAAACTAATCTACACTGTCAATTGCTAAACATTTTCCCTGAGTAAAAGAACAGTAGGGAGATCAAGAATAAGTGATAAATCTCCAGGGGAAAGGATTTGGAGAGTGAATCTTGTATTAATCATCCTTGGTTGATAAGGTAAGATGGTAGCAAATTTGAATGGTTTACTTATGGTTGATCTCAAAGTTATGAATTGAACTTTGCTGAACTGTAGTGAGGATTTTGTTGCTGGAAATGATGAATATGAACCAAGGTTAATGGCTTGTATATGAGGAAAATGTTAGGATAGTTTTGGAGGAAGAAAAGTGGATGCAAAAGTGAAGAACTTAGGGTTTATTTAAGGCTTACAAATGGTTGATGCTGGAAATTAGAATGGTGTTGAATTCTTTTGTTTGAATGGATTTTGATGCTGGAATTATAATTTAGTAAGTGATTAATACTTAAATGACATGATAGAAAGTGGTTTTGATAAGAAAATTTGGTATGGAATAGAATTTGGTATGTTTAAGTTAAAGAAAAGGATGATAAATGGTTGATTTAGAATTTATAACACTTATATTGATTCTTGAATAAATGTATGAATGCTTAGTTAATTCCTTGCATGTTATGAATGAATACAGGAGGATCTTGAAGGTTTTAGAGTGACTTTTGAGCTATGTTGCTCGTTGATTTTGCTTTGTTTTGAGGTAAGTGTTCTTACGCTTACATATTGATTTGTACTTTGTTTTAGGCCTATTATATTTAAGTAGAAATGCCTATAATAAAATGTTGAGTTGTTAGATAAAGTATAATGAATACGAGAATGACGTGTTTGGTTTATGAATGCTACGAAATGGAATTGAATGGATTGAGGAATGTATGTCTTAATTGACATATGGTTCATTGATATTTTATTATGATTGATTTTTGATAGATTGGTACCAAGTTTGGTTATTTGATTGTAAGCTTTGAAAAGCTTATTATGAGTGATGTGTATTATGTTTGATATGTTCTTTGGAACATTATTACGATACGATTATGTGATTATTTGGCATATTATTGTACTTGCCTTGATGTTCATTTTTATGAACTCTACTTGAATTAAATGTGTATGCTCTGATTGATGTATTGATGTTTGGCTGATATATGTTTGGTTAACATGCTCCAGATGTTTTATTTGATATTCATACGAGATTGAGATTGCGAGATTGTGTTATATGACTGCTGATTGAGCATGTTGAGCATACATGAGATGTGATATGAGATATGAATGCATTGATCATTCATTGTGTTGCATTATTGTGTGACACTGAGATATGAGATACAGGTTAGGCCTGATGATTCTAGGCGAGAGCTCGATGCCTGTCTGGGACCGATGATTCTGAGAGAGATCTCGATGTCATATTGGGTACGATGCCGGTCTGGAACCGAGAGCAAAATGATATTAAACAAAAAGAAAAAGAGAAGAAAATAAAAGAAATATCCCAGGGCAGACATTCGCATGTGATTGCATTATGACGCGAAATTCGAGTATCACTCATGGGTATTCTCCCCTCCGTCAAGTGATACTCGAACGTAGACATCAAGGTTTTGATATATAAAATAAATAAAGTAAATGAACTAAACTCATTTTTCATAAATAAGTACAACTCATATATTTCAAATACGGTTTGCAAAGTTTTGCAAAAATATATGTCCATAGCAAATACGAGGTGTACAAAATAATTTAGGTTATGAAAGAAAAAGAACTAAATGACCTTATTTCGATAATAACCTGTCAAAATACAATTAAGGCACAATGTATGCACAATATGTACAAAATCAAACATCCCAACACAGTGCACCGGCCACCTCACTTCTTCTTTATGCAAATTCTTAAGTAGAGTAGCAACGCACACACCTTCGCATCCAAAAGTAGTTTCTCCTCAAGTTCCTGCCCACACGACAGGTATGAAACACCAGTGAGTTGTCAAACTCAATAAGCCACACTTACCAAATGGACAACTTTCTTCAAATCATAACACATTTGGAAACATAGATACATTCATATATACACTCAACCATTTCCACGTCGCATGAACATAACAACCATGAACAATATTGTCTTAGCACTTAGTCATCCCAACACACATATCATAGAAAACAACACAACTTCCATATGATTAATCTTCAGTTAATCATTTATATATATATTGGTATAATTAAACATAATTGTCCATTTAGAATCACACTTAAACATGTATGAATTCAAAGGTCTTACTTATGATCACACAAGAATAATATGGAACACAAATGAACACTGTTGAAAACCATAAAATACAAGTGTTTGGCCAACAGACAAGCAATTACATTTGTGGTTCTATTGAATCACGTTCGTGGTTCCTTGCTTCTAACAATTTTGACAGTGAGGAAAGCCATCACGTTAGTGGTGCTTTCAAAACCCTAGACAAAACCCTTAAAACCCTAACTTTTTTTGTCCCGAATGTCAATCATGGTCTTCGTGGTTGTTTTCTTGTCTTAAATTTTGAATCCAGAAGACTAACCACGTTCGTGGTTGATCACAACCACATTTGTGGTTGTTTTATTTTCCTCAAATTGGACTTCAGAAACCTAACAACGTTCGTGGTTGATATCAACCGCATTCGTGGTTGGTTTTCTGCTTCCCAGAATTGGCCAATTTTCATCTATACTTAGCCAATTTTCAATCATACTCACTTACCTTGCCAACCAAATCAACCATCACTTCTCAAGCATATAATATCCTATTTCTAGGAACATCATATCAAGTTATTCCATACCATTCCATATTTAATCAAACTCACTTCAAAATATATAAGACCCACATATCAAAACAATCCATATGACCCATAATCATTCACATTTCAACAATCCATCCATATAAGTCATAATCATTCAAAACCAAACACATACTTTTAGGAAATCAAATCAGGTATACAATCATTCATCAATCCATACCAACAACTTAAACGACAAACATCAAGCTTAATTTCATCATATTAAGGATATCACAATCCAGATTGGCATGAATGAGTGAATGCTATTGCACCTTCCCGTATGATTGTTTATGATATCAATCCTTTCAGTTACGCCAATACTTGTCCATAATCATGACGTTTGCAAACGGGCCTCGTCGGCCGGGAGTATTGTGGTTATAATTACTATAGACCATAGATTTATGCCCCTACTTGGCTTGAATAACACCTATACTTGGCTAGACATGCTCGAACACTAAAAAGTGAACTGAGACTTCCACTGTGCCCCGGTATAGTACATATCAAATGCTATCCATTAAATTATGCGCCCAAGAGCCATAACCACTCCCTCGTTTTCAATTTCACTGCCAAGACCCATCATTTTAGTCAAATGTTCCATATGAGCCCAATATTCATGAATGATATATGAATCACCATATAATACAATCATGCATGGTCATGCCAAACTACATCATCAAATGTGGGATTTAACCACAACAATCTCAACAAATTCATAACCTAGCTACACATATCCATAGAAGGCATCAATATATGTTCAAGCCATACTTTACAACCAATGATGTTTCACCATGAACATTATCAACACACTTCTCATGAATTCCTCAAATCATCAACTAAAGCAAATGAACATAAATACATAAACAAGCAACTTCAACGAAAACATATGAAATCATCACATTTTGTATCTCATAAACTTACAAGAAGTCCACAAACACTCAATGCAATATACCACATTCAAACTAAACATTTCATAATCAAAGCACACAATAAGGATAGTTGCAGTCATGTGACTTACCTTTTCACGAGTCGCCTCATGGCTAGGTCGTGAGCTTCCCTCACCGAGATTCTAATTTCCTATTAACATGATCATAATTTCCATATTAATTACATATTCATAAAATCTAACAATGATAATAATGAGTGATTATTTAATGTTCATTCAATGTATTCTTTCCTCTTTCTCTCTGCTCACCCGTAATATTTATTCTAGCTTCATTAATGGTTGTTCCTAACTACTTAACCACGACATTAAAGTCCTCACCTAACTACTATACTTCCCATTATTGCACTTATTAGTGTATGATTTGTTCATATACGTGTAGCTAGGTCGGCTAAGCGATCTCTACACTCCCCGATGTTCTAAACATCTTTAATTTAGATTCTCTCCCACAAAACCCTACACTTTCTCTTAATCTTTCTTCTATCTTCCTCACTAAGCATTGCCCAAAGAAATTGACACTAAAAATACTACCAATAGACCACAAAGAAGATTACCTAAGCCAAGAAAATACGTAGAACGTCCGGTCGCAAAACCCTAATTTTCGTCACTTTGGAGGAAGGATTTCCTTTCGATGTTTTCATGCACCTAAACCACAAAATAACACGAAAGATGGTTACCTCTAGGTCATATACACATTAAGCTTTCTAACGAGCGATCATAAGCTCAAATCAGAGCTTAAATGGCAGAAAAATATCATTACAAACCTAGGCTAAGGAATCAATACGAGATTTTCAAGAACTATAGAGGAAGACTGACCGAAAATAGGTCACCAACGAACTTTGGAGCTTCTAAACCTTATGATTTTTTAGGAGAGATGGTGTTTAGGGTTTAGAGTGATGGAGAGAAAAGTATGGAGAGAAAAAGTATGGAGACGAAAGAGTTTAGTATGGTGGAGAGAAAAGATGGCACATAAGGCTTTTATATAGTTATCGAGTAGGACAATTTTGCCCTTGCTGGACTGGTCACTTCGGTCCAAATCGTTCCAACAATTCCTCATTTTAATTTTCTCTACTTATAATTTTCTCCTTTTCTTGGCTTTATATTTTACACTTTTCGCAAAAAATTTATTTGTATTTTCATAAATATTTTATTAAAAAATTCATAATATAATGCAAAATAGAGGGTGTTACCGCTCTACCCCCTTAAAAAAATTTGTCCTAAAAAATAAATGGTACCTGAGTTTGGAAATAATTGATGAGAGCATCTGCACATTTCCTCTTCAACTTCCCAGGTCGCCTCCCTCAAAGAATGGAAACTCCATTTAACTTTCACCTTGGGAATCTCTTTAGTTCTCAGTTTGCGAACCATTCGATCTAAGATTTCTACATGCTCTTCTGTATACGTCAGATCTTCTGATATATCCATTTCAGGCGTACTAATCACATGGATCGGATCTGACCAATACCGTCTCAACATAACTAAACGAAAAACATCATGTAACATTGACAAATCTTAGGGTAATCGGAGTTGATAAGCCAAAGGTCCTACCCTTTTCACGATTTCATAAGGGCCTCCAAGACGACACTTTCAAGAAAACTTTGTCACCTACCTCATAGGTGATCTCCCTTCTATGTTGACCAGCATAAATTTTCTGTCGATCTTGGGCAACTTTCATGCATTTCTTAATTACTTGCACTTTTTCTACTGTCTACTGCACCAATTCTGGTCCTTTAATCTGTCTTAGACCTTCAACATCCCAAAACACTAGGCTTCGACACTTTCTTCCATACAAAGCATCATATTGTGTCATTCCAATGCTGGAATGATAACCATTATTATAAGCAAACTCTATAAGTGGCAAATGTTCATCCCAGTTACCCCTGAACTACAGAATACAGGCTCTCATCATATCTTCCAAAGTCTGTATCGCCCGCTCAGACTGACCATCAGTCTAGGGATGAAAAAGTTGTGCTAAAATTCAACTTGGTAGCCATTGCTTCTTGCAAACTACTCTGAAATTGTGAAGTAAACCGATGGTCTCGGTCAGAAACAATTGAAATTGGCACTCCATGCAGTCTACCCACATCTGCCACATACTTCTTTGCCAACTTATCTGGAGAATCATTTTTTCTGACTGCTAGAAAATGTGCAGACTTTGTTAGTCTATCAACTATAACCCACACTGCATCATTTTTCCTAAATGTTCTTGGCAAACCCACGATATAATCCATCGTTAGACGCTCATATTTCCATTCAGGAATAGCCAAATAACGAAGCTTTTCAGCTGGAGCTTGATGTTTGGCTTTGATTTGTTGAAACTCATACACTTCGCTATATATTCTGCAATCTCTCTCTTCATACCGGACCACCAATAC
>CANYCX010132957.1:0-18904 GCA_948193385.1 Breynia disticha f. nivosa
AGCGCTACTATCGATCTGTACAGAATCTAGCAATGACAGGTGTGTATATTTTAAATACTCAGTAAGGCTATCCTTTAGTGTCTCTACATGCCGGGGTGCAGGGGAGACTTCGGCCATCCTGGCCTTATTCTCCCTACGGCATCCTGAAGCCATCCACAACAATCATTTAGGTGTTTATTGGTTCACTTTAAGTGTTTAATTCAACAAGGAAACCATCCTAAGTCATTAGGGTACATTAGGCATTCATTTGGATGTTATTCGGTCAAATTTATAGTTCCAGACTCAAATTAATGTATATTACATTTGGCCCCTTAACATACGTTATTCTGGGTTGTGACCAGTATGAATAACGTATGTTAAGGTAAAATTAACGTAGGCCATAACTCAATTAACGTATGGCAAGTCCCATTGTTGGCATACATTAATTCCATCAGGTCATTCTGTCCGAATTCTGCCTAAGTATTTTCAAGCATACACTTATCCATCCATCTTAAACATGTCAATTAACTCATAAGGCAGCCATATAAATCCAATATACACCAAAATCATCTTAATTAATCATTTAAACCTATGTTTAAATAGATTACAACATGAATTAATCACCACCTTACCCATCCATACAAATCACCAACAACAGCTCACAACACATAATTAACATAACATATCATACTTCCATTCCTTCACATACACAACAATTCATATCCATATATTACATCATTCATTTCCACATTTAACCATTCCATTTCATACTTACAAATTCACATCATTGAACTTCCATAACACATATGCATATATAACCAACCATGCCATTAGCATTCTAAAATCTCAACAACATCAATCATAATCACATGAATGTATGCATTATGCAAATGCTAGTGCAATCACACAATGCATTGCTCTGGAGCCTTACTTTGCAAGGGAGAGACTTCACTCGATCCCGTTGCACATTGGCCATTACACCTTGATTATTTCATTTCAGCCATTATGCCCATATATATCAATTTGGCCATTACGCCCTTTTGTCAATGTGACCATTACGCCCTTTTATCAATTTGGCCATTACGCCCTTTTATCAATTTGGCCATTACGCCCTTTTATCAATTTGGCCATTACGCCCTCATACATATGTCTCATGCAAGCATGCTCATATGTTCCACATGTCATGAAATAAATGAATGCAATCCATTTCCTCAAGGCCTTTAGCCACAATACGATAAACCATAATGAGCATCAAACATTGATCATAATGCAAATCAACCTTAAGTCATAATCCAATTCCACATTTTCCATTAACACTCCATACACATAGTATTTTCCAAAACAATCATCAAAGTTCACATATTTGATTCCTAAGAACTCATTTCATAGCAATACATCCATATTACCAATAACGATCATTGTTGAATAACCACACAATCGAAACCACATTCGTTAGTAAGCATATTCATACATATCATGCACTTTTTACACTTGTCAACTTCGATCCATTTCCATTTTTACATCAAGAATCATCATACAAACAAGAATCAACCAATAACAAGTATAACATATCAAGTAAGTGGCAAGTAAGCACGTACCTCGGGTTCCGAGGTTCGATCCGTCGCCCGATTCTCGAGTCGGGTTCTGATTATCATTCCCTACACAAATACAATCATATTTCCAAACATTTTGTATAGAATGTAGGTTATTTCAACCCCTAAATCTGATTTCTACACAAAAGCCCCAAAACCCCCACAACCCTAATCTCTTAAATCTCATAAAAACAGATGTTTTAGGGTCAATGTCTTATAGAATCTTGTTCTATATTCAAAACCTAACAAAAACCTACGCAATGTACCTAAAATACAACAAATTTCAGTTCGGGATTAACATTTTACCTTGATTCTCGTTTCTTCGTGACCTAGAGAGAGGAAGGCTTGTTCGGGGCTGGAAATGTGTTTAATCTGATGTAAATGTGTTGTTCTAGGGTAGGTTTTGTGTTTAGAATGGTTAGAAATAATTGGAACAAGGTTGGGAGAGTGTTTTGGTAGGTGGAGGTGAGTTATGGGGCAGATAGAAAGTGTCTCGGCCTTTTATTGAGACGTGCAGGGGCCCGCTAACGTATGTTAACTTTCCCCTCTTGGCATACGTTAATGCTGCCTAGAAATCTTTCCTGGCAGGTTGAATAACGTATGCAGTCATCCAACATTGGAATACGTTATTTTCATTAACGTATGTTAACTCACAAAGTTGGCATACGTTATTTTGTTGCAGACTGCTAAATTTAGCATTTTTCAACTTCTTTCGATTCCGAACACGCATAACTCTATACCAACACTCTTCCAACTTGTCCTACACATAATATAACATAGAACTAACATTTTTTTGGGGAGTTACACTTACTGAGTATTTGTGAATACTCACCCGTTTGAATGTTGAATTGTGGTGCAGATCGTAGATAGCTGCTTTTGGACTTGGAGGCTGTTGATCAGAGGCATATCGAGATTATTTACAAGGTATAGCTCCAGTGTTTGTTCAGCTTTTGTTTTGTACAGAGATGTACCTATATGTATATATGTGTTTTGCTTCCACTGATGGGTGAATGATTTGTATAAATTATTTTGGGCCCAAGTTTGGGGTATATTTATATATGTGATTTTTATTATATTTGAGCTTGAGTTTATTTTATTTCTTTTATTTATCAAATGGGGTGGAAATTTGAGGATATTTTTATTTTAAATTTGTGCTCCGCACCTTTTTCACTTCAACTTTAAAGACTCCTTGGCCTGAAGCTCTTTTTTTTCTTTTACATAGGAATTAATAATATTTGTTTGGTTAATATGTGAAAATAACTTGAACTGATCCTTTTTGTTCCCATCAATGAAGAGGCAACGTTTTCATTTAAACAAACGATAGATGTTAGAAGTGGTTCTCCCATGACTGTGTGCCAAACTAGGCTTAAGTAAAAATATATTGTTTTTCTAAGTGAAAGATATATATTTGTTGTTGATCATTATTCGAATTCAATAAGTAAAATGAAACACAACTGAATCAGAAAAAAATATGGGTTCATTGTGGACGTTAGATCCTATAATATGATATCTCTCTATATAAATGAGATATACGTACATTAGTTCCACGATTAGGATTGAACACAGAATTATTTACACCACACAAACTCATCATTTCTCTACACAGAGATTTGCATCTGCTACAAGGAGACACAAGATTGCGCTGATCCTGTTCATTCCACCGAGATATAGTGTAGATTTTATGCGGCATTGTCGGGGAACAACATAAATTCTTGTGTTTCGCTTATTTTCACATTGCCTTGATCACGTTTAATGTAAATTTTTATGTTTTTTATTTATTTCCGTATTGTTTTGATCGCTTAATTCCCTGAAAGAAATATATTTGTATCTCAAATTGAAGTTACATATACTCATCAGATCAACTAATTCTACAGATGAACATATATAAATGATAATTTAAGAATTAGTTTTGAGTAGATATGTGCAGAAATTAGAAATGGGAATTATTCGAAAACAGGATGTGTTGGAAATTGCTTTGCATGGGGTAAATATGGGACGGGTGACCAAACTGTAAGAAAGATGCAGCTCAACTACTTGTATCTATGTCAAAGCTTTGACGCTTCACACCATATGACATCACTATTTCTCCTCACTATAAGCTTCTAGTGTTCAACTTGGATTGTAATTATGTACATATTTTAACTATTCAATCTTCTGTACTTTAAATATAAGGTATTGGACAAAGTATTTGTAATATGGACTTTTTTCAGTTAATATCTAAATATTATTTCTGTGTTTTGCTTATTGTTTCTCTTTTGTAAATATGTATCCAAGTGCTTATACCAGAAAACATGTCAATATATTACAAAGCAAAGCAGTTGAGATGTTCACACTAAGTTTCCACGATAAATGAAAGAAGTCCCAACTCTATTCATATTTCTTTTTTTTTTTTGTTATAAAATATTAGAATAAAGATCGGGTTAACCCATAAAATAAGGAAGTGAGTCTCAAAAAACTTTGGCGAACCAGTAGGTTAGAGTCTGTATGTCTCTTCTAGCGCCACTACAGATATATAGATCAAACATACATCCTCATTATGTTATTCAACCCCTTAACTGTTGAACTCACAGATAAAGATAATCTAATTATAGTTTTGTTCTAAATGACATATACATATAATGATTTACATAGTCTATTCGGAGATTTTTGAATTGAGGTCATGGTGATGATTTTTAATTATGTTGATGTTGTTGAAATGCTATATTATCGACTTAATATATAAAGATGAGGACAGAAATTTTTTTTTATTGAATTACTAGATATCCAGATTTTTTTTTGACATACAAATCATAATTCAAGTAGGATATGACTTGTTTCGCAGACAGTTTTTTTTTAAAGAAAGGAGGCCTCTGATTGAAAGAGAAATAGTATTTATCATCATTGCACCACAAACTTCTTCAATAATAATACAAAAATACCAATTATAAATATATTAAATTGAAAGAGGCCGACATCCATGTTTATAAATTAATGTTCCTGGAAATACAATTTGATATGCAATAAAAGCTTACAAAATTCTCTTCACATTCTTATGTTCTCTTATCACCATCCAAAAGTGAGTAATCAAACTTAGCAATCATACTATAAACTATAAAATTTGGAATTGTAATTTGATTCTTATTTTTGCGAAGAAAATTTTAAGAAAAGGACTTTACCAACCCACAAATTAAGGGCGGAGAGTTTTGTCAGTAAGTCAAAGTCTGTATGGTCTCCTAGTGTCGTTATAGACGCAAGGATCGAACCCCGCATCCTCAATGTGCTATTCGACCGCCTTGACTGTTGATTCCACGGATGAAGGGTGTAATTTGATTCCTATATTCCTACAATTTACTATTCAAATCTTATCATTCAACAAGACACAAGTCAGAAATTGTATATAAATACATGGTGGGTACAATCAAACTTAGCAATCATACTATAAATTCTATTACACCTTTGTGGAAATCCATGAATTGAAACAATTGATTATTTTGTGTAGGTCTTTGAGAGTGATGGGAATCCACATAAATTGATATTTTGAGCATTTTAAGAAACACAAATGGAGGCTAAAAGTAGATTTTGATTAATTGAACTCTCCAAGATTCCAACACAGTGTTTAAGGCTTAATAACAAAGAATTATAAGTCAACACAAAACAAAATTAAGCTTATAATTTTGGAGTCAATAAGTAGATATTGATATTATGTGCTTTAATTTAGTCATTCATTCATTTAGCTGTCGTTCACTTATAAGCTAATTGAAGACAATAAGTAGATATTGATGGAAATCTAGGAGACAAATGACTTTGTAATTAAGCAAAGGAATAAATATTAATACGTCTCCTATATAACATTTTAAATTAAAAACATGACATGATTTAAATAAATTTTTAGTTTATTTTTGTTGGTAAAGAATAAGAATAATAATTAAAATGTCTGCTATGCCTATATGTATATTTCAAATGTTAAATATTATATTTCCTTTACAAATATTTGACCTAGAATTAATTTGTAGTGTGTACATGCAACTTCATTTTGATATTGTTATCAGTCCTTTCAGTTGCAAATTGATTCAGATTAATTAACAAAATGTGAATATTAATGGTGGAATATATCAATAGAAAAGAGACAATACAGAAATCTTGGAGAAGATACAGAAGAATGAAGCCAAAACAGACATCAACCTCAACAACTTCACACTTGCGTTGAGAAACTTCCTCGTTCACACCCATGAAGTTATACATATTTTTTGCAATGGCTACAATATAAATATAAAACAAGAACGCGTAAATAATGACTAATTTATTAATATAAAACTTTAATAGTTTGTTAAATTATAAAATTCAAAGTTTGAAGGCAAAAAATTAGTAGTCTTCATATTTTTTAATATTGGTTTTTATTAAAAAGTCTGCCCATGATCAAGTGATAAACAGATATATAGACAAGTGACTATGTATAATAATGAAAAGAGAATTTAATTCAATGAAGTTAAAGAAACAAAACATTCAATGTTTGAAAAAGAGAAAACAGTTTCTCTAAGCACTTCTCCTACACACCGAATATACGATTAAGATCGTACTTAGTATATATTTATATACTTGTGAAAAAGAAACCAAAACGATCCCACGAAAAAGGAGTGGAACTAATTTTTAGTGTAATTGATTTTTTCTGCCGCAAACTAAGAACAAATAAATTCTGTCCTTTGCGTTACACTTTTTTTTTTTAAATCTTGTGTTACACTGTTTAGTTCTTTACACTTTTTCTTTATTTTGTTAATATATTTTTAACGTATTTTTTATTACACTACATTTCAGAATAAAAATGAATAATTTTAATATATGTGAACACAAAAATAAAATAAAAAGAGTAGGGCTCCAAGGATTTGGACTAGTACTCTAATTTTGCTGAACAAAGGACATAGGCTGTCACCGTAAAACGCCTTTTTTCCTGTTTTCTCATTAGAATTAAAGTTCTTCCTATTTTAACATATTTAAAAATTTTTCCCACAAATACCACCTTTATTTAAACATATTCAAACAGTCTTTTGCTCTCACACGCTCATCTTTCTTCTTTCGCTGTGCCTCTTTCTTATTTGATAATCAGTGTATCTCTCTTCCTCTATCACTTTCATTCTTTTCTCTAGTCTTGTGTTTCTCTCTCGTCATCTC
This sequence comes from Breynia disticha f. nivosa, assembly GCA_948193385.1. Lineage (NCBI taxonomy): Eukaryota > Viridiplantae > Streptophyta > Magnoliopsida > Malpighiales > Phyllanthaceae > Breynia > Breynia disticha. The sequence continues at coordinate 6,717 of CANYCX010132957.1, forward strand.
TCTACTCCTTTCGGCTCACCATCTTGAATTTCTTGATAATCAACTATACTTACATTCCTTACGGAACTGAACCATATACTTCACTCCTAGCCTAATCATTGTAGAACCTGCAGTATAGAAAAGAAAGGTTACGGTATTGATGGAAGTTGAGGAATAATCATGAAGAACAAGGGAAAAGATCATCAACCACTGCTACCTTGTCTTATTTGACGAGACTAACAATGGAGATTGGAGTTAGTGGCATTGGAACGAGTTCGGTCTTGTCTACAACAAAGAGGAAACTTTGGGCATGATGAAATACGACCAAATAATGACGAAACGGTCGGCTAGAAGGTGGATTTCGGCTTAAGAGGGTTTCAATTGCCATTCTTGCTTCGACTTTGCTTTTCGACAATGTATTAGATCTGATGATTTTGGAAGGTGGATTTCAACTTTGCTTTGGAGGGTATTACTAATTTGGGAATTAGGAATAGAGCTGAGGCAGCCCCAGCCATTGAGAAAGTTTCTAGAAAGTTCGTGTATCAGATCTGACGATTTTGGAATTGGCGAGTGGAAATGGACAGCGGTGATGAAGTTTGATCTGATTGGAGGAGGTGCTGTTTCATTTGTTTTGTAACTGAATCATGAATATTGTTGAGGATGAGATTTAATTCTGATAATTTATGGCATATGAACATTGTCTTCAATGCGTCCCGATTGGTTGGGATAGGTTCAGAAAAAATTAGAGTATGTTTTTCTTCTCTTATTTTGTTATATGAGCAGATAACCATAAATATTGTCAATTTTGTTGTCAACTTTGTGTCATCTTGTTGTCAGCTTTTTTGTTTTCTTGTATAATTAATTTGACGACGGTGCTTGTTTCTAGTTTGAAAATTAGGGTTTTAGTGTTTGGAATTTTGTCAACTTGTTGTCATTTTTGTAGTTAATTTTTTGTCAACTTTTGGTCTACTTTTGTTTGTGTATTCAATTTAACGGAATTTGGCGGCGGTAGGTATTACTGATTTGGGAATTCGAATTTGACCATTTATTTTTTTAATTTTTTCTTTAACGTTTAGTCATCTTGTTGTCATCTTTATTTTTCTAATATAAGTTGACCATAATGTGACAACTCATAGAAAAAATGTAAAAAAAGCTTATATGTGGCAATATAGAGAATAAAATCTTTAAAGATGACATTCTTGGGATTTCTTTCCTAAGATGATGACATTCTTGGGATTTCTTTCCTAAGATGACATATATGGGAAATGGTACATTGAAAATGGTAAATGTGTAAATTGACCAATTCTGCTTCTGTTGAATGGGTCGGCGTCCAACTGTCTATGTGACATTAATACATTCAGAAATATCATGAATTTTTAGGGAAAATTACACGAATGTACAAATTTGTGTTTAAAATGATAGGAATATCAGCTAAGTTTGTTCATTTTTGTTAATGTCAGTTAAAGTTTTGGAAATGTGAAAATGCCCGATTTTGAGTTTACAATTGTGAAAATGTCAGGGTATATTTAGTGTTCATCGTTGTTCATTATTGTTCATATGTAGGGAGAACAAAAAGTGATATTTTTGTATTTCAGAACATGAAATCTGACATTCATATAATTGTGAACTAGAATCTTATCAATTAACAAAAATGAACAAAATACACTTACATGCATATCATTCTAAACTCAAAACATAGTAGTTTGTATAATTGTCTGAAATTTTTAATATATGATATCACTTAGAAAAAAGAAACATAAACTTTGATAGAATGTTATTTATTATTTTTTTCCTCAAATATTTTTCTTTCATTTATATAAGAACGAACAAATAGTTATGTCCATTGGAAGAGACAAAAAATCTAGCAAGTCATGGTTCAGTTTGATTGCCCACAAAATATTGTCAAGGCGACATTAGATTAGAGGCGACAAATCAATCAAGCTTAGGTCTCCACTCTTTAAGATTCCGTTTGTTTGACGAAAAACGTATTCTTAGAAAATATTTTTTTCATTTTTTATTGTTTGTTTGAGCTAAGGAAAATAGTCAACTGAAAATTATTTCTAGTTAACAAGAAAATAATTTCCTAAGCAATTTGTTTTGAGACCAAATATCTTCCTCTTCTAAAAAGAGGAAAACATTTTCCAAATTTTGACTTTCTTATATATAATATCTAATATTATATATTATTTAATTTTTTAAAATTTATTGGTAAATTTTTCTTTTGTTAATATATTTTTAATGTATTCACATTTTATTTACATGAATTTTAAATATTTTTTAAATAATTTTTTATGTGATTACCAAATAGTAGAAAATAAAATTTAGGAAAATAAAATTTTGAAACTTATTTTTCAATGACAAATATTTTCTCTAAGAATTCATTTTCCATCAAACAAACACAACCTAAATAAATAGAGATAAAAGTAGAAACAAATTAAAGATAAGTTTTTGAAAGTTATCAAAATAAAGCATGCACACACTTTCCTCGTTTTTGTTTTAATATTCCTTTGTCATGAAATTAGACAATAAGGTTGGTAGAATTAAAAATAGGAATAGAAAAAAACACAAAATTTATTGGTTTGATCAATATAATCTATGTCAACGAGCAGATAGAGTATACTTTATTGATTTGATGACCAATGAGTACAATAAAAGCTATAAAATATCTATTTATATGCGTGCAACTTTACAAACTACAAAAAAATCCTTATTATACCTCGAAGCTTTGTTACAAGGTCATACAGCACGACCGTGTAATTAATCAATCGCCTGTGTAGTTTTCTATTACTACACGACTAATAACTCAGACCGTGTAACTTCATGTTTCTCCGCGTAGTTTCTTGTTCTAATGTACAACCAATTACACTGTTATTGTAATAATCCAACAACTTTGTCAATGAGCAGTAATAGTCAAATACACTCCAACCTTAATTTGCCTCATTATATACTTCAAATAGACTTCAAATCGACTTCAAATCCACTAACAAAATTGATACAACTCAACAAAACTTGGACACATTTTCTCTATTCAATTAGCACAAATAAGAAAGGTTTCAACATATCTATATATCATAACTGAGTCAGGTACTTGCAAAAATTGCCCTATTCGAACTCGAACCCGTTTAGGAAACTATATCCTTACAAGTCCTAAACTCATTTATACATTACTCGTACCCATCCTAAACCTTAATAAAATTACCCGCAGGTACTCATATCCGTTTAAATACCCGATTATACTATTTAATTATCTTAAAATATACAAAAATATAAATATTTTATTAACTAAAATACATTAATAAAAATAAATAATTTATTAATTATTTAATTTATTTAAAATAGACATGTGAATAGAAATGTGAATATACAAATATATAAATTGTTTATTCACTCCTTTTTGAATGATATGTACTCCGATTTCATTGTCGACAAGGCAACCGTTAGTTGTAACAATGTCCTCCAACTAATTGCATATTCAAACAAAGTGAAGATATAACAGATTAATGATGTTCCCTTCATGAGATCTCTACCTGTTGGGTTGAATTAATTTTTTGAGAGATTTGGAGTCACAGGACGTATAGGTTTGGTTAAATATGTTAATTAGGCAGTATGGTTAAAAAAAGGGTTAAATTGGAATTTGTGTGAGACTTTGGTATAAACTATATACAGTGGATTGTATTTGTCTTTTATAGGTTTTGGCTTCCACCTTTTGGTGACTGATAATAGAATAACTTGTTTCTCTTCTCGTGGGCATAGGTTGCACTGATTGAACAACATAAATTCTTGTACATAAATTCTTGTACATAAATTCTTGTTCTCTTCTCTTGTTTTTGCACTGCCTTAATTGTGAATATTCTTAGCAAGTGGTATCATAACCATAATTGGGTGTTTTATTTATAGGGACGTGTTCCGTGAGGGAGCCATTAAAGGTGAAGAGAAATTACCAATAGAATCGAAAGTGGTGCAAAAATCCTTAATAGAAAACATGAAAATGATGCTATTCTATGGAGTCATGCAAATGAAGTAATGAAGGAGGTAGCTGATGAAAATATTGCAGCAAAAGTCAGAGAGTATGCATTAAATGAGGTCTCTGACAATGTTTGAAGGCATGAAGGTAATGAAATATATTGGTAAATTTAATAGGAATGTATTAGATGTAAAGGTATTGAGGTCATGCTTGGTAACGAGGATCAAACTATGTTTTTATTGCATTGTTTGTCTAGGTCTTATGAGAATTTGTGAATACAATCATGAATGGTAGGAAAATTTTTTGTAAGTGATGCTACAGATGTGTTGTCTATGGAATTGATATGATTTTAGTTTTGAGAGAGAAAATAGTAGCTCTGGGTTATCAATTCATAGTGGAAAAAGAATGGAGAACAAAAAGCATATAGTGTGATATGTTATCACTTCAAGGAAGTGGAATATGTATAGAATGACCCTGCCCATAGGAGAAATAGATAGGGATTATAAAATTTGATTTTTGTGGATACTTTTGTGGACAGTGATAAAGAATTTTGATTTTTGTAAGTGATTAATAAAGAATATTTTTGGTTTATTAGGAGGAGCTAGAGTTATTCGAATGTTTAGAGATACTATGGTGGTAATGAAGGATAAAATGCGAAAATTTCACTTACACCTTACTTGGAAGCTTTGTGGTTATCAAAGTTAGAAAGTCTGTTATTAATTCTGTAGGAAAATGAGGGTGTTTGTGATTAAGACTCCTAATTAGGTAAATATCAATCAAAAGGAGCCAATAAGAGTAGCAACGAATATACTATGGTACGAAATTTGTGTTGGTGATTACACAAAAATTGTGCAACATAATACTGTGGAACAAAATTTATGTTGGTGATTATACATGAATTATGCCATATAGGGCCTTGTTAGATATGTATGTTAATTTGAGAATACTAGATATTGGTGTTCTTGAAAGTCTGGGATGGACTTGATTTCTTGTAGCAGAACGTGAGGCCTTTAAGTAGTATGGTAGGAAGTTATTTAGGATTAAAAGTTGGTTGAAAAAGAAATCAACTCAATAAGGGTGAATTGTTGGGTTGAATTGATTTCTTGGAGAGTTTTGGAGTTAAAGGACGTATATGTTTGATTAAATACAGTAACTAGACAACGTAGTTAAAAAACTATGGCTAAACTAGGGTTTTTTGTGAGACTTTGGTGTAAACCTATATATAGTGGCTTGTACTTATATGTTATAAGCTTTTGGCTTTCACTTATTAGTGACTGATAATAGAATAACCTATTTATCTGTTTGTGGATGTATGTCGCATTAAGAGAACCACGTAAATGTTAGTATTTCTATGACTCTTATTCAGGTTAGAACAGAGAAAAATAATGAAAAATCGTGCAAGAACAACTGTAGAAAATTTTCCAAGATCCAAACATCCATATCTTTGTGAAAACTTAACTAGTTTAGGGAATTTACCTCAGATATTGATAAAAAAACTTGTCTAAAACGTGTATTAAGGTAACCACTGCATATGAACCAACCTATACAACCTTAAATCAGTCCAAAATGTGTCATAAAGGAGTTGATTATGTATGACCTCCCTCTATGCTCACACACGCACATGACAAGTCTATTATTAATAGGGTGAGTGCTAGTTTGATCTTTGGTAAAAACAACCATAAAAGTGTTAATAAGAAAAATTGAACTAATTTCTTACCTCAGAGGAATGTAGGGCACGACCAAGCACGAGGAAAAATAAGGAGATTAGGTCTCCTTATATAGGCACACATATATAAGAGTTGTAAGAAGACAAGGAGAGATAAAAACTCTAATCCTAATCCATATCTAACTCTTAGTTTAAAGCTATCAATCCTTCTTTGATTTAAATTTAAATTTTAAATTCTAATTCAAATTTTAATTCTAAATCAATTAGGATTAAGCTAAGTAGAGGATAAGTAGGATTCCTTGCCTCCACGTAAACATATGTTTTAGAACAAAGTATGTCTTAAATGTGTCCTAATACCTTTCCAACTATAACTCTTCCATCCAAACCATTAATTACCTAATTATTACATAATTATCACAAACCATTGGATGGTCATGTCCCATATCTTCAGTGGGCCTACATTGTGTCCAATTTACACATTTTTAAGCCTAATATATTTGTCCTTAAAATGACCAAAATATACATCTGAAATGAAAATACCAAATTTACCCTTTTAGACCTAGTCTTTGTGTGCGATGCTATATGTCCATTTAATTTTGGCATTAGGAATAATTAATTCCTAAAGGTCATAAACAAACTCTAGCAAAATGTTATGAAAAATCAAATTAAATGAAGATGTTGTGACATTCGTTTGACCTATTACAATTTTACACAGTCCCTTACCCTAAATGCCAGAATTACGTAAGGCATGGAACAATCATCCTTATGCAGTTGATTCCTTTTTTTTTATATTCCTATGACATTGAACTCTTACAGATAAATAATAAAACTTATTATTTTATCTGGGTATGGCCACACTCTTTTTAGTTCACTAATTAAGTGACTAGTGGCATTTTCTCTATCTTTAAGAGCGGGTAAACTCTTCACTTCTCTCATCCTCTCTAACATGACTAATGCATACCCAATCATACCCATAGTTGTCACCCTTTACAGATACATTAAGCGTATGTAAAAGTATACATGAATCCATCTAGAGTTTTATAGAGATTTTCGGTCGAAGAATTCCAATGTAAGACTTGCACATGGGAACTACTTATGACCTCAAACCATGTAGTGTTCTCATTAGCGAATTCCTCTAAATACCATGTCCTCAACATGTATCCATGAATTCAAACTAACATCCTATGTCCTTGTGTTCCATAGGACCAAACCCACTATGTCAGAAAGAACATGCTAGCCTTAATTCACATTTTTTCCTATAGCAGTTATTGATTAGGGATATTTATAATGAAATCTCTCACTTCAAAGTCTTATAGGCATATGCATCACATATGCCAACTTAACCATCGAGATACTTAATCATGGAAATTCTATTCTTTCTCTATGTATAGAAATAACAGAAAAATAGAATGAAATATCTTAACTCTGAATGTAGTCAATAGATAATGTTTGGGGCTAGGGTTTACAGTAACAATCTCCTACTAGCACTAGGCCTAATCAGATTTATTCGTAAAACTAAGAGATACTACATGTCCTCTCATGTTGAAACAGAGACAACTGTCATGTTAATAATTAAATGTATCATCATTAATAACATTCTAGTTTGATCTTAAATCTATCACTCTAAGTGGTAATTTTTGAATGTTAGTTTGGACTTAGAATGTGACAAAGACTCCTTAGCATATTCATTAACCTCATTTATATAACATGAATTTCCAATGGAACTTGGATGATTGGATCATTCTTAAATTAATACAAAAATCCTTTAATCCACAACCTTTATCTATAACCAATCTTGTTGTAACCTATTCAGATTCTGTATTTGAATTTGTTACACAGTTTACTCTTAAGAGTTTTTTGTCATCTTGGACACCTTATAAATTATGAACATTGACCAACTGCAAGTTTATAATGCTTGTGATACTTATCCTTAGAACATTTGTAGCTTACTTGATAGAATCTATAGTTAATGCTCATTGACTTCTATTCAAGTTGTTCTTTTGATAAACTCAACTCTTGATGCAAAGATGAATTATCTATGTTCAAGTTAGACATATGAAAAAATTGCTTTGTACCTTGATTTAGTCCTAATTAAACCAACATAATTTATATCATGGATTCTTGATACCTCGTATCAACTTGGTTTAGCTAAAGTCATTAATTGATTAAACACTTCTCAGCCATTGCTTGATATAATATTGGAACATTTTTCAATTATCAAGATAATATCTACATAGTTAAAACATCATATTTCCCACAATCATTTACTTTCATTGAAGCCAATTTGAATGAATGCTTCTTTTAATTTAAGGATTCTAAGACTTTTGATACTTACGTCACTCATTTGAAGCTTTTTCATCTTTCTTAGATATCTTGTGCAATGGATTCTTGTTCCACACCTCTTTGTGAACTTAATCACGTTCAGATGACATCTTAGGAATCCAATTTTAATATCCAGTTGTTCAAGCTCTAAGTTGTAGCAAGTCAACATATCTAAAATCACATGAATGGACTTATGCTTCACTACAGAAGAGAACACTTCATTGTACTATATCTGTCCTTTTGTAAAAAGTCCTTTACAACTGACCTTAATTTGTATTTTAATGGTTTTTTTTCTCTAAAATGTCATATTTGATCCTCCTGAAAATCTATCTACAATCGTCTGACTTGTATAAAATGATATCGTTTTTCCCAAAAAATCAAAGGCTTGAATTTATTTTCACTATATCTAATGGTTTAAAACTGATGCCTCAGTGAGTCCTTTATTTTAGTGGCCTCAGCCCACACTAAAAGTTCTCCAAAAGAGAGTTTATTGATTACTATTGATAATTACTCTTATTGAAAATTAAAAATAAAATTAAATAATAAAAACAATTAGGAGCAAATAAACAAGCGAGAGTTTTTGTCGTTTAATGGATAGTTTTGTTATTTCTCTTGTCAGTTTCGTAAATCTACTTAGGAGTCCAATTACAATATTTTTTGTCAAGTTTATACCATTAACCTTGATTATATTTACAAAAATTTTAAATAATTTGTATAAATTGTAATATTATTGTTGGAATACAAATGTTTTTGTTTTTTTATCTTAATGACTATATTCTCAATAAATATTGTATTATATTTACAAAAATATCACAATGAATTTTAGCCTATAAATAGGGTTATTTGGTTCAAGTTTTCATCCTCTCAAAACTCTCTCAGTTTTATTCAATAAATAAAACTTCTTCATAATCACAATTTTCCTCAATTCTACCATACCAAATGAATCAAATTTTATTTTGGAACCTGATGCAAATAAAATTTCCTCAATATTTTCCAACAAATTTTTTGGACAAAAAATTGCATAACAATATCCCATGCCCTATCCATCATGAGGGTTCTGAAATCTCATTTTCCAAAATAATGTAAATATTGACGTGCCTTCTTCTACAAGGAATATTTCTAATTTTTAACCAATAGGAACTTCTTCCTCTCCACCAAGCAAACACAAAAAATAGTCTAGATAAAATATATTATGGTCATGAAAAAAAAATATATTTCTTTTCAAGTGTCAAATATTCATTTCAAAGAATACTAAGATTTTTAATTCATAACTAGTACTAAATTACTGGAAGTGTATCATCCAACTTCAACTCAAACATGGCAGAACTTAAACAAGAATCTTCAAATTTATTAAAAATCACTGGCACTCCATCAACAAAAGTATCAGTAGAACGTATCATCCAATGCTTCAACTAAAAAATGCCAAGGTTGCATTTTTTGAATGTATTCATTTGGTGGATTGAAATTACAATCATGCAAATATCATGTATATGAAGATCTTAATATTGGGCATTGCAAATTTATTAATTTTGTTTATATTGTCTTCTAGTTATCATGTAATATGTTTTTTTCAAATGGATTAATTTGCTTTCGAGTGTTTTGTGTCTTACGGTTGTATACATTGTGGATTTAGGCTAACTCAAACATTCAAGGATCTATCCATAATAATTGAACAAGTGACAAGTTGTGTTTCCTTTTGAGCTACTCCTCCTTAACGAGGTTCATATATCAATTTGAATTTATAAGTTTGGTGCTAAGTCTTTTTATATTGTCACCTTGTACTTATTAGCGGAAAGAATTGTGCAAATTTTGAAAATAATACATACTCTGTAGCCAATATTTTTTGTAGTCAATATTTTTGATGCAATGTTGTGGCCATAATTAAATGTACCTAGTGTTAAGGTATTTATATTCTATAGTATTGATACCATTAATTTTCTAATAACATGAAGTGTCTGGGAAATTTGGATAAAGGAGTATGATGGCTTATGTTTGTGTTGTGATGTGTTGTTGATATTATGAGAATATGATATCGTAATCCAACTTGCAAGTTCCTATAGGGAATGATAAGTAGGCTACTGTAGGATGAATATGGATATATTGTTTTTAACTAATTATCATGATAATATTATGAATGGAACATAAGAATAATGTTTTGGAGAAATTCTTTTAATATTTCTACCATATTGCTAAGTATTGCAATTTGCAGTAATATGTTCAACTTGTAGCCTTAAGTTACATTTAACATATAGCTATTAAAATTTCTTTTCTCAGTTATTTGTACTAAGCATAGGTTAAGCATCTCATAAGAATTTTGATTTTTTACCTTTTCTCTGTTTTGGTCCTTATTTGTGGTTGTACTATTTTATTAGTATTCTATATGGTTTAATTCAGATTGCACAGTAGAAAAAATTCTTAAAAATAATCAAGAACATCCATATAGAATGATGCAGGAACACATACATACCATATATTATAACTAGTCTTGCTAGGTTAAGATTTTTACCATAAAAAGTCCAATATTTATGCCTTAAGATGATTGAAAACGTGTCTATTATATGATAATGCTCTCATACAATTTTTAATCATGTCCAAATAGCCACAAAGAGAGTGGACTTGAGCTACTCTCTTTTAGTTTCACATACACACACAATTGGCTAGTGTGCTAACACTCGGAATTTTTGGCTATTTGGCTTTAGGATTGTGATCAAGTGTAACGCCCTAAAAATTCGTCCATTTTAAATTGAAATAATGATTCTAAATTGGGGATGTTAATTCATGTTAATTGATGTAAGAAAATATTTAAATTTAGGAGGAATGATGTTTATTGTGAGTTGGAAGAATGTATGTATAAGTATATATATGTCGGGGGATCGTAGGAAGTCGAAAATGAAAAGTGGAGCTGGAAAAGCTACATAACGTATGTTAGTCTTTCAAATAACGTATGTTATTGATGATTCAGTGTTGAATAACGTATGTTTATGGGAGAATAATGTACGTTATTCATCCTTCGCAGCCCATAACTTCATTTTTAGTAACGTACGTTAATGGCACAAATAACGTATGTTAACGGGTGTCTGGACATGTCATTAAAAGGCTGAGAACAGCCATAACTGGGGGAAAAACACCCCCACACTCTCTAAACTCTCTCCTAACTTCCACACACCATTTCCAAGCCTTCCTAAACACCAAACCTACCTACAAAACACCTCGATTTCAACAGATTAACAACAAACTCGCCCCTCCCATCAAAATCTTTCACATTTGGGTTTTGAGAAAAAGAGGAGGTAAGGTAACTCTTGATTCTAAGCTGGAATTTGAGTAAAAATATATGCATTTGTTAGGGTTTTGCTGGGTTTTCTTAGTAGTTCATGATTCCATAAACCTTTAACCTAAAAACACAAGATTTGGTGAGATTTAAGGAATTAGGTTTTGTGGAAAATTTGGGGATTTTAGGGAAAATAGTAGAGAATATTAAAATTAGATACATTGTATGTTAAACGATATTAAATGGGATTAAATGTGTGTATGTATCGGTATTCGAAACCCGAATTGAGGATTGGGCGACGAATTGGTTCTTGGAGCCTGAGGTAAGTGTGCTTGACACTTACTATGGATGTGTTCATCCTTGTTTGGTTAAATATATGTTCTAAATGTGTTATTTGTCATGTGATAGTGGAAAGTGTGTGCTTGGATGAATGATATGCTTGAATTCCATTTTTGTGAAATCTATGAAAGTTGTATGGAAAATGAGTTGTGATGAATTGAATTGGTTATGTGCTTGAAGTGGAAAGTGTTTTTGGATTACTTGAAATTGGTGTTAGTATGTAACGCCTCGAAAATTGTTGAAAATAATTAGACTAAAAATAAGCGTGAAAACCGGAAGTAAAAACTGAGAATTCTACTAAAAATTGGTGCAGCAGTTAAGGAGCACGGGCAAGGCACGACCGTGCCCGAGGGCGTGCTCATATGGATGGCACGAAACGTGCCTACATCGTGCCAAAATAGCGGGACATGACCTGAGGCACGACCGTGCCTAGGGACGTGCCCGACAACTGGAATTAAAACAGACGCGCGTTTCCTTTCATTTCTCACACAAAAATCACCAAAACACTTCCCAAAACTTCTCTCAATCATTCCTGATCATTCCAGACATAAAACCTATCCTAGAACAACACATTTCAATCAATTTAACAATGTTTTCAGCCCCGAATCAAGTCTTTCTCGCTCTAGGGTTCAAAGAAATGGGAATCAAGG
>CANYCX010133400.1:0-14696 GCA_948193385.1 Breynia disticha f. nivosa
TCACACGAAAGCTTCGGTCTTCAGTGCACAGAGCACCTTCCCTCAGTCCACTATTTAGACTTTTCCAGGACAGCGCTTCCAGTATTTGACAGAACTTAAATACTAGGAACCCGATCCTACACCGGAACCCGAACCCGAGAGAAATAACCACCTGTTGGTTATTTGTGGAGAGGAAGAGAAGTGTCTCTTCTCTCTCTTCCATTTTGGTGGAAGAATGACATAAGTCATTAATGTGGAGGGGAGAGTGTGTATTTATAGAAGTGGAGGTACCATTTGGTGAAATGGTACCTTTTCACGCATAATTACACTTTGGTCCCTAAACCAAAATTCTTTCTAAATCCTTCAACCAAATAAATTATAATTAAGTCCCTTAACTTAATTATATTTATTTGGCAACCCAAACGTCATGGGCGGAATAAATTATCCTTTCAATATTTTATAACTTTAAATTAAATATCAACTTTATGCAAATTTTATGTCAAATTTATATATTTTAAAATTAAGGTATATTTATAATTTAATAATTAAAATTATAAAAAATTTTAAATTTTAATTATTTGGTAAATAAATAATAAAAATGAGATATATAAAATTGACCTATAAATTTAACTGCTTTTATGAATTTTAGCCCATTATTTAGTAGTAATATATCAGTGATAATTTTTTAAAATATCATATATTTTTTAATCATTATTATCCTTCCACAATGGACACATAAACAATAATCCATATGAAGTCCATTATTTTTAAACAAAACACAAAAAGCTAATAGCATCGAATATTTTATTTTTTAGTCACAAACATCAATATATTATTCTAAATGTGAAGTTGGTGTTAATATTGCGACATATAACTAGCTAAATAATCAATTCGTGGTTTATTTATCTAAATTTATATATTAGTCATTTATTATTTTAAGAAGTGTAAATTTCTATGTTATAAAAAAATAAAAATAAATTATTAAATTAATTTATCATTTTGATTATAAATCAAACCAAATTATCATAAAATATAGTTATTTAAAAATCTATTTTTTATATTTATATCTATATATATTATACTAAAGCTTAAGTTGGTGTTTGATATTGTGATACTACTTAGTGTGATATATAAGTGACACATGACAATTATAATTTAAATAAATCTTTTTTAGTTATATGAATAATATCAAACTATTTTTTGTAGTAAGGAATAAATTATATTAAAATAAAAGTAATAATATATTATTTTTTATGAATAAAATAATTTACATAAATTTATAAAATTAATACTATCATAGTACACGACATCTTGCTGCACCATACGATTACTGTGGCTAGTAGTCTACTGAATATGGGTGCTTACGAGATGAGATAAAAAATATCCAGTCTCGTCCCATGATTCGGAATTTTTTATTTTGAAGATCTAGACCCATTTCATAAGTTGAAAATCTTCATTTTGTCCTGTCCCAAAATTTGGGATGAGACGGAGAAAATAGTTTTAGAATGAGACAGAATTCAAAGAATTTTCAAAAAATGGCTTAAATTTAAAGAGAAACAAAATAAAATATCATTTTCATAAAATTTAACCAAAAAAACGAATTATAAATAACACAAATCAACATAGAAAACTAAAAAAAATTTTAGCACCAAAATTATAATAATTTATCGCTATTATCTTTTCTATTATAAGTAGAACAAAAATATTCTCTTCATCATCTCTATTAATACTTTAAAATTACAAAAATAAAAGAGTGTTAGTCATGTAGACATAAATTTTTAAACTAAAAAAATAATAAAAAACAAAATATCATTTCAAAACTCTCATTTTAAATTTAGTTGACAAATTATAATTGAAATAATATTTAAATATTGTGACAGCTCTGAAAATTGTAACCAAATTATATTATTATTAAATTGAGTGAATAATGTATATATAATTTAGATTCAGAACCGTCGCATAATAAGAATTACGCTATGAAATGGGACAAAAAAAACTCAAAACCAACGGATTTTTTCCGTTACAATTTTGTGACTAGTCTTCGTGTATAAGCCTGAAATCTCCGAGTCTCGTAGGAGTCTTAAGTGAATCTGTGTCCGTCCCTCTTTTGAGTACTCTATCTCAGCTCCACACTCAGATCCTTTCGCTTTTTATTTCGAAAGTAATGAAAGAGAAGTTAGAGCTACAAAACACGACATAGAAAATGCACACTCATTTCTTCATTGAATTACAAAACTCTGTTGCTTATACAAGTGGCTTTTAATGAATGACTTGTGATTCTTAAAATTCTCATATAATTGAAAGTTGTGTGCTTCCAGAATTGAGAGAGATGACAAACACTGTAGGCATTGAGTTGTCATGGAAAAATATTGCTACCATTAGAACTTCTAATGGTTCTGATCTACATGTCTCTGTCAAACTATTTTCGACTATCAATCATCTTCAAAACATCATTAAAATCAATAAAGTTGCTATCTTTCAAGAAACCGACATCTGTATGTAACTCAAAATACACCCAAATACACAATGACAACATTTTTCAAACCCCCACACTGGCTTCTTGAAGAGAAGCTTATATGGTTTCTGCAACAATGCAAGACTTTAAAACACCTTCATCAAGTTCATTCCCATATTACTACAAATGGGTTTGTACATAGTGGCTATGTATCCCCAAGAATCACTGCTTCTTACGGATTGTTGAAGGAAATGAGGTTGGCTCGCAAAGTGTTTGATAGAATTCCTGAACCAAATGTAGCGGATTGGAACTCAATGCTTAGAGGGTACGCAATGAATGATTCTTATAGGGAAGTTGTTTTGTTGTTTAGAGAAATGATGGGTTTGGATGCAATGCCTAATTGCTTTACTTTTCCGGTTCTTATTAAATCTTGTATAAAGATGGAAGCTTTTATAGAAGGTGAAGAATTGCATTGTTGTGTTACAAAGAACGGGTGTAAAGTTAATTCATTTGTGGGTACTACATTAATTGAAATGTATTCTAGTGGAGGTAGAATTGGAGAGGCTTATAAGGTCTTTGGTGAGATGGTTGAGAGGAATGTGGTTGCATGGACTTCAATGATTAATGGTTATATTTGTTGTCGTGATGTTGAGTCTGCACGGCTTATTTTTGATTTAGCGCCAGAGCGTGATATTGTGTTGTGGAATACTATGATTTCAGGGCATATTGAGGCAGGGGATATGGTTGGAGCACGGAAGCTTTTTGATAAAATGCCTTACAAGGATGTTATGTCTTGGAATACTGTTTTAAATGGTTATGCAAATAACAGGGATGTCGAAGCTTGTGAGAGATTGTTTCAGGAGATGCCTGAAAGGAATGTGTTCTCTTGGAATATAATGCTTGGAGGATATGCTCACAATGGTTGTTATTTGGAGGTGTTGAATTCATTCAAGAGAATGCTAGTTTATCGCAATGTGCTTCCTAATGATGTCACACTTGTACTTGTGGTGTCAGCATGTGCAAGACTAGGTGCTCTTGATTTGGGCAAGTGGGTCCATATGTATGCTGAAAATAATGGATATAAAGGAAATCTTCACATTGCAAATGCTTTGATTGACATGTATGGTAAATGTGGGGTTATAGAAAATGCACTTGAAGTGTTCAAATGCATGGAAAAGAAGGATTTAGTGAGCTGGAATACCATTATTGGTGGCTTGGCAGCGCATGGGCGTGGAGCTGATGCCTTAAGCTTGTTTTCTAACATGAAGAATGCTGGAGAGAAACCAGATGGTATCACTTTCATAAGTCTCTTGTCTGCCTGCGCTCACATGGGTTTGGTTGAAGATGGGTTTTCATACTTCCAGTCAATGATAAACGATTATTGCTTTATGCCTGAAATTGAACACTATGGTTGTATGGTTGATCTACTAGCTCGGGCTGGTCTTTTAGCTCAGGCTATGGATTTTGTTCGCAAAATGCCTATCGAAGCAGATGCTGTTATTTGGGCAACCTTGCTTGGGGCATGTAGAGTACATAAAAATGTTGAAATAGCTGAATTTGCTCTAAAGAAACTGATTGAATTTGAGCCAAACAATCCTGCAAACTATGTTATGCTTTCTAACATATATGGGGAAATTGGAAGATGGAAAGACCTTGCGCAAGTAAAAGTTGCAGCGAGGGATATTGGCTGGAAAAAACTACCAGGTTGCAGCTCAATAGAAATTAATGATCGTGTGGTTGAGTTCTATGCCCTGGATGAGAGTCATCCTGAAAGGGATGACATATATGAAATCTTGAAGGTATTGACAAGTTCTTCGAGGTCATTTAAGTATGAGCCTGATGTTGTGGAGTTCTAGTCAATGTAGTCGAATTGCAGCGAAATATGAAGGAGGCCATGTAAAACGGAGTTATTGACATCTAATTGCTTCAAATGCCAACCCTTTGCTGCAGCTAAAGCCAACAAAGTACAGATTGTGGTGATTTTAGCAACAGGATTGAAGGTATCCAAGAAATCAATACCTTCTTGTTTGTACAGCCCTTTGCAGCAATAATATCTTAATCTTTCAAGTGCGCCATCAGCTTTGAACTTATAGCAGAAAACATGCTTGCAGCCAATTGCTTGTTTACCAGGAGGCAAATCAACAATAGGCCATGTATGATTATTTTCCAGAGCTAACATTTCTGCATGAATTTCATCTCGCCAACATTGCTCCTTGATTGCTTCTTTATAAGACTGGCTCAATGTACTTGTCCATAGCTTGTGAGAAATTAGCAGGAGCAGATTTAAGTCTGGAATATGAGAAAACAGAAGCAAAGGTATGTGGACTTGTTTTGTTTGAATGCGAACAATCATAATTCTGCAATGAGTCGATGGTTTACGAAGTCTTGTGGATTTTCATAAAGGAGTAGTTGAAGCAGGTATATCAGGTACTGGAACTGCAGAACCAGATTTCACATCTGCAACAGACACAAATGAACCATCATGAAAAGGAGATGGTAGTGAATCATCATATGGACTTGTGGTGCAGCTGGAGATACAAAACAATCAATGGCAAAATCAGTTTGCTGTAAGAAAGGAAACTGATCTTTATAAAAATAATATCATGAGAGATGAATATCTGTTGAGTGGCCAAATCCAGAAGTTTATAGCCTTAAACTCCTGATAGCTGTTGCATCAAATATGGATCGATGTGCCGAAGGTGTGGAAGCATAGGAGAGAGCCTAAAACCATTAAATGTTAATAGGTAGGTGCAGATTGATAAGAGTTTCTCATAAGGTCACCAATGATTGGAGAGGTTATCAATTAATCTATTACAGTCTCCCAAAAAAGCGATTGGAAATTTCACATTGAAACTTTAAAGATATAGCAGCATTAACGATATGTTGATGTTTTCTTTTTGCAATTCATTTTGCCGTGGAGTATGCTCACATGTTGTTTGATGTTGAATGCCATGTTGAGCATAAAAATCGAACAAACAAACTTCAAACAGTTGTCATTTTTGACAATTTTAACAAATCTATTGAACTGCACTTGATCAAACTTTATGAAATGCTGAAGATGTACACGTGCATTAGCTTCGTTAACCAAAAGAAACACCCAAGTACAACATGAAAAATTACCCACAATGGTAAAAAATATCTGTGATTTGCATAAGTTGGGAGTATTAAAGGAAAAGACATTCTTTGTTGTTTAAGCATCAAAATGGTAAGCATAACAAACTGAGGAATTTGTTTGATCAAAAACCACAGAAGATCACTTGCAACAGTTTGTTTCAAATTCAATAAAGAAGGGTGTCCGAGCCTTGTATGTCAGCGTTTATTTTGACTGGAAACAAATAAAATATGAGGAAAAGGAAAAGGTGTAAGGTGATATAAGCCACCAAGAAGTTTAGCTTGACCAATAGTCCACTTCTGAGGTAAAGCCTAAATAAGACATCCAGCAGAAAAAAAACAAGTGAATAGGAAAACTGTGCAACAAGTTTACTTGCAGATATCAAATTTTATTTGAAAGTAGGCATGTAAAGAACATTATGTAGCATCCAATGAGACGAAAGAACAACTGTGCCAATTTGTGTGACAAGTGAAGATTTATCAGGTAAAGTGACCAAAACATCTCGAACATTTTTAACATCTACAAACAAATCCAAACAAGAATACACACGATCTGTTGTCCCTGTATCAATAATCCAACTGGAACCTTTACCTTCAATGCGTGGAGGTGAGAAAGATGCAGTTATAAAATGAATAGTTAGTGAGGAAGAAAATTGAACATTTGCGACACTTTGATCTGTATTTGATGAAGGCATAACATGTTGTGATGGAAGACCATGTTAATATGGCTTTTGCTGAAGAGCTTGCTGATATAATTCAATAGAAATAGGAGGCAACTGAGAATGAAAAACATCATTAGAAAAAGATTGTGAAAGAACATATATATCGATAAGATTAGTTCTATTTTTGTGAAATTTAGTGCCTATACTATATCCAATTCTCTTATAACACTTCTCTATTATATAATTATTATCACCAATAATAAGTACATAAAACAGACTTACGATTGCCAAATCTTCCTCCTCCTCTATACCTTTCACCAGTATGTCCACCTTAATGGTTAAAGAAAACAACGGGTCCCACATGTGGTATTCCAAATTAAGTAAGCTATCTTTCTAGTTGTAATACCATAGAAAATACCTCATTAATGGATGGAAGAGGTTTAATCAACATTATCTGAGATATAGTACCAACAGAAGATTCATTTAATCCATGTAAAACTTTATAACATAATCACAATTTTGATTCTTCCCCATTAAAGTAATTCCTCAACAAGAAAAATTCAAATTTGTACAAGGTATAGGTCTAATCATTGCAAATTCATCCTATAGAATGTGTAACTCAGTAAAGTACTGACTAACATTGAATGTACCATGCCGAAATTGAACAATTTGTTCTTGCAATTCTAAACAAATTCTTTGAAAAAATCTTGATACAAGATCAAGCCACACATCTTGAGCAATATCCATCCACTTAATACTCTTGCGAATTGTAGCTGAAATAGCACACTTAATCCATGTCAAAACAAGCATATTGCATCTCTCCCATGAATGAAACAAAGGATCACTAACATCTAGCTTAGAAAGTATTCTGTCAAAAAATTAGATCTTATTTTTCATTTTTAAAGCCATAATCATACTACTACTCTATGAATGAAAATTATTAGAACTTGTAAACATCTAGATATTTTCCTAGAATTCTCTACACAATCTGATGTACTTAGAGGGGGAAATCTATATAAAGGCCCCCCACTCCAATTGTAAACACTCTAACTACTTTGTGTAATTAAGAGCTCACATTTGCTCAATCTATCAAACACTCTCCCTAGCTGAAGCCTCTCTTTGCCTAATGAAATTCTAAGTGTTTGCATCAAACACTCTTCAAAGATTACTTAGCACTACTCAAACCATCGAGTTGTCTAAGTGCCATGCGACTTGTCTTGGATATTTTGCTAAGTTCGTGACAGGTGGTATTAGAGAATCGTTCAATCCTTGGACCTTGTTCTACGAATCTGATGCAATGAGGAAGTTCGTATTGCTACCCTTAATGAGGAGAAATGTGACCCCCAAAATTCGACTACCACCCGTTATTACTATACGAATTCCCTTGTGGTGATATTCAAATTTTGGACATCATGAGTTTATTAAATAGAAATTTCGAAAATCCGATCACAAGCTTTCTAACTTATCCAAATTAAAATATAGGAATAACATACAATACTTTTCATTACTAAATAAAAGCTTACAAAGTTTTACAAAACCGATTAGGGTTATACAGGAAAAGAAACCAGACCGATTCCATTTCGAACATAACCCTACAAAATGAATGTTTGCTACACAATTTTCAAAGACAAAAGTTTGAAAGTCAGGAGAGAGAAAACCCTGGTGCACAGCCCACCTCAACTTCTTCGATCTACAATCTGAGTCGGAGCGGCCAAAAGCTTTGCACCTTCTTATCCAAAACGTACCCTCGATTCCCTGTCCACACGACAGGTATAAAACATCGTGAGTACCCAATAAGCAATAATTACCGACATGGACAACCATCCGTAAATTATTAATTCACACACAAATCAATTCACCATGTAAGCAAAATCCTAGTTCACCTTGTAACATTTTACTCATAGTTCATAAGATCACACATATATTCAATCATGTAACTAAAGGTATATGTTTCAACCAAACAAGCAGCTCTTAGAGATCCACATGGTGTCAGCTCGGACTACGTGCTGTGGCCAAGAAATATGCGTGGTCGCTACCACTGCGCGTAGTCTGGGTGTAGACAAACGCAAGGTCGGCTGCAAAGTACGCGTGATCGTGGCAAGCGCGCGTACTTTGCTGCCACCTTGCGTGGATCCCGGATTCCCTGGCAAAAACTCAACAATACAGAATACATTTTCAAGATTCAAACACAAATCCAAACCTTCACATCACAACAACAAAACCAATTTAACTCAACACAACAGAACACATATTTCAACATTCATTAAATAACAATCAAATATATCAGATTATTCAACATGGATCATGCCACTCCAAACAACTAATTCTTCCATTCCATACAAAATTCACAATTTTCCATACAACCAACAACTTAACATATGTTCATTTCAAATCCAAACATATATGAACATAAGGATGTAAATATGTGACTCATAATGCAAACTTATATGATCATTCACATTTCACTTTGGTTTTAATTTACGCCCTGTTTTGGCAAATAAGTTGACGTTTGCAAACGGGCCTTTCGGCTGGGAGTTTTGGTTATAATAATTGGATATCCACAATTACGCCCTGTTTTGGCCTTATTATCGCCCTGTTTTGGCCTGACACATTCGTATACAAGTATGTGTATCGAAATATCAACCACTGTGCCCGGTGTAGCTTGTTTTATATACTACTCGTAATATTGTGCACTAAGCACCAAATCTTGCACACTAAGTGCCATAACCACTCCCTCATCAATTCTTTTGCTCACTAAGAGCCTTTATTCTTTAAGTTTCATATGCTCACTAAGAGCCCAAATGCATGAATGCAACATGTATACTCTATGTCACCAATCATGCTCTTAATCCATCCAACATACCATACTTTAGAATTCAAGATGAACTTCAGTCATCCATGTACATACCAAATCAACATTTCGATTCATATAAATCAATATTCTGAGCATCAAAACACCATATTCATATAAATTATAACCTTAACAGTAGTCTAGCATAATGAATCACACAAGATTCCATAACTAATTAACATTGGAACCAATTGTACCAATATGTACCTGCTCAGCACAACAACACTCAAACATCATAACCTTAAAAATATAGGTATTCACAACCAAGGCACTTATCATACGTCATCATACATTCTAAACTGTCACATTAACAAACTATCATAATATACTCACAACCAAGTTCAACATCAAACTAACCCACAATTATATCAACCAGATTGTTCACAATTATATTGCACACAAGGATGGTTGCATTCGTGTTACTTACCTCGCAAGACTCGTCTAACGACTCGGCTGGAACCACCCTCGCCGTGATTTGGTCCTCCTATTAACATATTAGGAATAATATCAATCACATAAATTCATAAGGCTATGCAAGACGATATGTTAATAATGTTCTTATGTTTACGTGCTTAATGACCCATTTTCTTTCTTTTATCCCCTCTCTCATTAATACCTCATACCAACCCTTCACCTAACTTATTCCTTCCCTTTTACTAACCACCTCTAATGTTTCTAACAGATTTATTTCAGAACGTTTTTACGATTCCTACCAACTAACACATGTGTTTAATCCCGAGTCTTAAAATCTCTCTTCAAAACTCTACACATTTTTCTACCCCAATTCCATTCTCTCTCATCAATTAATACCCAATCAAATTGATTATCAAAACACCCTCAATAAGGCCCGAAGAATCTTACCTAAGCAAAGAAACACAGAACTGAACCTAGGGTTAGGAAACCCAAATCCTTCACTTTGATAAGTCAGCTTTTCAACACTGATTTCGGATCCCTAATTCACAAATTAACACCAAAAATGGTTACTAATGGATAGTACACACGTTAAGCTTTCCAACGAGCTATTATTTGCTCAAATTGGAGCTTAACCGGAAGAGATATTACGTCAGAAAGTTAGGTCAAGAAACAAAAACGAGATTTTAACAAATTCAGACAAGAATTCATACCGATATCCGCCCACAAACTGATTTCAGAACTCCCGAACTCCAAGATTTCACTAGGAATGATGATAATTAGGTTTGAAAGGAAAAGATGGGAGAGAGAACGTGAGTTTGGTGATGATGGAGAGAGAGAGGAACAAAGATATATATATATATATATATATAGGATTCGGTTCGGACGATTTTGCCCTTTTTAACCATCTACTTAACTCTCGTCTTTTCCAGTCATCTAAACAACCCCGATTACTATTTCTTCTAACTTATCAATTATTTTTAACTAATTCTCTTATCCTCCACTAAATTATCATTTTATATTTTGCAAAAAATTTATGCTCAATTTATACATATATTATTTAAAATTTTATTAAGTGAAATTTTAGGTCGTTACAAGAAACCTAATGAACAAGTTCGTGGGAATGTGGAACGAGGTCCATCAAAATGGGAAATATCCAAGGTAATCGCAAGAGATATGTTGGAGTCTTGTGTTGTAACCTTTGAGTAGAATGTTGCCAATCTCACCTTATCCCTTGGTGAAATTTTGGATCAAGTAGATAATTTGATCCACAAAAGTGGGGAAGTTACTCGAACTGCCAAGGTGATGATTTAAGACCTCGGTGGTTCTCTTCGGGGAGAATTATGCTCTCTTGCTCAAGAAACTGACTACTTGTAGAAATCTTTTTGTGTTGAAGTCCAAGAGATTCTAGGAAATAGAATTCTCTTCGTCAAGGAAGCCCTACTTCGACTAGCACGACGACTATGACTTTGCATCAAAGACTAAAAGTTCCTAAGCCCGCAATGTTCAATTGTGTGTGCAATGCAACCATGGTAGAGAATTTTATCTTTGGTCACGAACAATATTTCAAAGTCATGGGTGTCATTGATGATGGCACAAGGATCATCAATACCACGATCTTCTTTCAAGAAGCGACACAATTGGGGTGGAGGTGCAAACATTCCGAGCTAGAGAAAGGTATTTGCGTCATCAACACTTGGGAACAATTGAAGGCTGAACTCCAAAAGAAATTCGTGCCACATAATGAAAACAATGAGGTACAGAGTAAATTGAGAAGTTTGCGGAAAAACAAAACCATTGCAGATTATGTCAAGGATTTCACTACATTGATCTTGAAATCCTAGAGATCCTCGGCGATTGGCTCTTCTTCAACTTCAAGGATTGGATGAAGGATTGGGCGAAGGTAGTGTCATGCCCAAATTTAAAGTATAGAATTTGGCAACCATTTTTTTTTCTTTTAAAAATAGTTTAGCAAGCCAAGAAATAAGAAAGAGGAATAAACATGCATTAATTAAAACCCGACCAATGTTGGGCCATATACAAATCAAGCTGTAAAAGTGCGGAAGCTATGGATTTGATTTTAAATCAATGCATGTGAATCATCTATCTATATTAATGTTTATATAGATTTACAAAAGGCAAAAGTATAAGAATCCAAAATGCTAGGAGCCACGACCTCAAAGAATGTATCGCACTGCTAGCCAATCACCGAAATTAGAGTCCCGCTGCTAACTATTAACGCTCTGCACAATCAACAAGTTCAACACACATGTGAGTAATTAATTACTCAGTAAGTGCATTTAAAACACTTACCAAAGTAGTTAATGCATAAGTACTCATTATTTATTATGTTTTACGTACATTTTGCAATAGGGAAATCATCCCTATTTAACCTCTATCAATTCTGTTCTTTAATTCAGCCATTTTTAGTTCCAAAAATTCCCAGTAAGCACGGGCATGCCTACGAGCACAACACTCGTGCTCTTCACAGCAAAAGACATTGTCTGGCATACACTCTTGCTGACCAACATGGGTGTCATGCCACCATTATGACATTAAGACAGTATGCTAGCATGACCCACGTGTCTCTTGGCACGAGGTCATGGTCGCAACCTGTTATACCAGTGGTCCGACACGAGCTCGTGCTTACCAGCACTGTTACCGTACCACCACTCTGGAACTTGGACAGTGTTCCAGCATGATCTATGTGATTCTCAGCACGAGCTCGTGGCATATCCCTTCATTCCAGAGGTTTGGCATGAGGTCGTGCCTGTTGGCACGCCCACCGTGCCAAACTGCTGAAACTTGCATTTCATACCAACATTTAAGGCACACAACTACCACTAAACTAACAGCTTTTAATACATAATCCTACCTTTTCCAATATCATCACACATCATTAAATTAATTGCACAATAACTCATAGTACATCTCAAAACCCACATTCCAAATCACATCAACCCAACAATATTAGCACTTAAGCAACCCTAGTTATTCATACACTTTCCACGGCAACATACTTTCACATTCATTACATAAGATTCATAAGTAATAAGAATGGATGCACCATGCTTCACATTTATAATACAAAATTCATAGAAAGTAAGAACGGATGAATATGCAATGCTAATGCAAATCACATGCAATATGCCCTGGGGTCTTCATCTCTTTATGACCATTAAGCTCTCGCTCATTTTCCTCGAGCCTAGCCCAGTATTTATGACCATTGAGCTCTCGCTCATTTTTGTTGGGCCCAGCCCTGTATTTACGACCATTGGAGCTTTCGCTCATTTTCCTCGGGTCAAACCCGGTATTTACGACCATTGGAGCTCTCGCTCATTTGTCATCGAGTTCTTGCTCGGTATTTTCCTCTGGCCCGACCTGGTATCTTTACGATCATATGTCACACAATATGCTCATGCAACATATGATACATATGCAACTCATTTCGGCCAACCATCATCATCAAGTGCATTATCATGCTATCTTGCATTAAATCTAAATTTTTACAGCCATTCCTAACAAACATTTGACATAAGCTCATACACACATTCCTCATTCATATCTTAAGCAAATGTATCATATTTTCATAGCAAATTTCTCATTCTCAGCATCAGTTCACTTGGCACTCATTGAGTCAATATATATATATATATATATATATGTTTAAACATACAGATGCTAGAAATACAATGATAAGTGTTGTCGATACTTACCTCGATATCTATGAAGTCAGGCTCCTGGCTCAACTCTGATCTGAGTTCTGCAAGTTTCCTTCTATAACATATTTTCCATACAATTATGTTAATAATTCATTCCACATCTTAATCAAGCCAATTAACACCCTAATTGGACAAAACCCCTAATTCCTCTCTTTAACCTCAACCCTAACCTCACATTTCTTTCAAATTTCCAATTTAACTTTCATCAATCATCCACATTGTCCACATTGACTCTATTTGAACTGACCCTACTCATTTCAACATACATTTCATCTATTTCCTCTCATACAAGTGATTTCGGTAATAATCCACTCACTCCTAGGCAAGAATCGTTCCTTAATTGCCTCTAGGGTTTGTAAATGTGTTTTTGTATGTTCTGAGTTGGTTTTCCCCGTAAGACAGAAGTGTTTCATGCATTCTCGCATTTTTTTTGAACGGGCACGACCCTCAGCATGGCCCATACCAAACATCGTGTGCTGCATTTTTGGCATGATTTCATCACGTCTCGTGCTTCAATTCATGCTGTCTGTTTTCAGCAGTGGCATGAGCACGACGTCGTGTTACGACCGTGTCGAGCCCGTGCTTGTCTGCTGTTTTCTCATTGTACTCAATTTCTTCCTGATTTAATTCTGTTATATACCTTTTTTCTGTGTTTTATAATTCTAAAATATTTCAGGGCATTACAAATAGAGCTGGATCGACGAGGAGTTAAGACCTTTTACGAAGTGATTTGTGTGGGACTTCACCATATACAAGAATGGAAAATCCAACTTTAACAAGAGTGGGGGAGCGACCAAAACGGATGCTAATAAGGGCAAAGACTTGAGCAACAAGAAGAATCGTAGTGGCTTTGCTAAGCAAAACAAAGCAAATTCGGGTAAGCATAAATCTTCTAGTAAACCTCCCAGTCCATGTTTTATTTACGATGGACCACATTGGGTCAAAGACTGCCTCAGTCAAAAGACTACAAATGTGATTGTTTTAGAGTATGACAATGAGAGTTCCCAAAAACCTTAAGATGAAATGGGTTCTCTCCAATGCTTGGGTACCATCTCTAAGCACTTTTCTTTAAAATCAGTGAAAGGAGGAAAGTTACTATAACATCCTAAAAATACGGTAAAAATACAATAAAATACAGTAAAAATACGTATAAATTTTTCGCGATAATGAAAATAAGAAATTGTTAAGAATTAAATGAAGGAGAGTTTACGATAATTATATTTAGGTTATGATTTCCGAGAATTTTGAAATTGGAAAATTCTTTGGAGTCGGGTATAAATAAATTACGAAGCGAAATGGACCCGATACAACTTGAGAAGTCAAATCACTACCTTCCCAAACCCACTTAGCCGACACATCCCACAAATTTTTCTTTCTTTTCTTCTTTTTCCTTTCTTTCCTTCTTTCCTTCCTTCTTTCTTCTCCCTTCATACGATTCCTTCTTCTTTCATAATTCCAATCCAAATTTCAAACCTTAAATTATCATTTCTTAGCATAATTTTTGG
>CANYCX010133561.1:0-13870 GCA_948193385.1 Breynia disticha f. nivosa
TTATCGAAATTCATCACCTAAATATAATTGTCCTTATATTCCCATTATTTATTTCTTAACAATTATATATTTAAATGAACGCGAGTAATTGACTTAACTCCTCCTTCGTAATAATATATTTGTCGTCGTTTTCCTTTCACGATCGACTTAAACATTTCTGAAATTTTTAATTCTTAAAAATTTTATATTTACACCCAAATTATTAAATAAAATAATTCGCGAAAAATTTCTCGGTATTTTATTCGTATATTATTTTATTATTTAATTAAAATACTACATTTTTACTAAATTTTGGGGTGTTACAGAGTATATCTTTATACTCACCCCTTTTGTTTGTTTTAAATGATTGTGCAGGTATAGCAGGATTTGTCACGAGGAGGATTCGAGCACGTATTTCACAAACGTGGATAGTTTTGAAAAGAAGTTTAAAAGAAATGTATCTTTATTTTTACATTTCATATTATATTGTTTGATAACTCTTTTCTATATCCATGTTTGTATCAGAAATGTTTGAAAGGTTTGGAAAAATGTTTCTTTATTTTGAGATTTGAAATTAAAATCAGGGTTGATTTTAAATATTTGTAAAATAATGGTTTTAATTTTGAGTCTCACATCAGAACATGCCAGCAATGTTCAAATGGAATTTACTTTTGTATATATTTTGATACAAAAGCTTTGCATTAGCAATCTACAATAATAGAGAATCATTAACATATCAAATCACAGTAGCACTTTGTAGTTTTATAAACTAACATAATATAAGACATACCTTGTCTTGTTCATTGATGTCGCTTTGGTGTCTTGCTTCAACTTGAGCATAACATTCTCAAAATTTATTTGTGCCTGAATGAATTATTGACCACTGATTCATCAATGAAATTTGAGTGCGGTCAAAATTTTTTGTACTTTTAAAAGATTTCCCACGATCGTGTCCAATGAGTTTTATATTTTTGTTCATTCCCTGATACAAAATCTAAACTTCTATTAAGCCAAGCAGAAATAATTAGCAGATCTTCTTTTAAACTAAATTTTCACCTCGCAATCTTTTTGAATTATATTCACTAGCACTTAAATTGATTTCATTTGTATGAATGAAAACAGAAATATCATTAGAATTTGAAAACTGTGTTGAAAACGAAGTGTCGTAAAGAATTTCAGCATGAAATTATCATCTATCAAACGAACAATTAATGTTGTCTCTGGCATTCATATTACTCATATTGAAGAAGCATAAACTCTGAAACAATCAAACAATAAAACAATCAAATCTTTATGTTAAAATTGATATTTTTTACAACTTTATTGTACAATATAGTTCTTAAGAAGATATCCCATAAAATTGTATCAATATAAGAAGTCAAAAATTCTAACTCTTTTTCATTTCCCCATCTCCCATGAGAACTAAAACTATGAATTTCAAGAAATCCTCCACCTTAAAAACATAAAAACAACACACACTCCATGTAAACTATCATGTCCATAAATCCATGAAATACTGCGAGACTATAGCATGCACCTTGAAACAACTACACAATCCAAAGAATTCCAAATTCAATATCTTCATCTCCATACTAAAAAATTGAAACAAAAATATGTTCAAAATAAAAACAACTCTCTTGCCCTTTTAATATAAGTATGAGAAGTAATGAAATATATGAAAGGAAGTTACATCAAATTAGTTGGAGGAGTAGACACAAGGCTTTAAAAGTAGTGTTGGAGCCATGTGTGATGAGGTTTCTTCAAATTATGATCACATAAACACAGTCAAGTTTACTATTTGTAATCAACCTTTTTTTTCGAACATTTACATTTACATCTCGTTACTGATTGAAGTTGTTATTTTTTGGATTAAAATTAGTGTCACATGGTGCAATACTCTTTTAATTAACATGAATATATATTCCAATATCTTCTATGTGTTTTAAAATATTAATATTAACCCTGTTGTCCCAGCTAGGCCTCCTGAAAGTTTATAAATTATAAAAAAATTTGTTAAAAATTATAATAATTTGAATTAACTGTGACCAGTAAACCAAATAAAAATGTAAAGTAACATTTACGTATATACCATCCTTTGACGGTGTTTCCGATGTGTGATCGACCCCCAGTGTGCATGCCTGACCATGAAAGACGATTCGTCTTTTATTTGGCTGACTTGGCTTGATACTCTAGCATCTCCCAAACCGCCATCCACAAGTCCCAAGTCGGTGAATCAATTCACGCTGGCTGTCTCTTTGAGCCCAGGCTCTTTGAACTAGGTCATCATATTACAGGCAGCCTGTTTTTCCCACTCATTCTGTACTTCCTCTTCTAACATTGTCGGAGTCTTGGAGTCCCAGTGAAAATTACGCTACAATTTTAATAAAATTAGCAAATGAAAAAAAAATTAAACTTTGTAATTTAAAAAAATTAAACTTAATATTTTACCTTCCAAGCTTCGAACCAGTGCTTTTTGCTTTTCGCGCTAGTTTTTTTAAATTTTCAAGCTGTCAGATCAGGTGATGACGTGATGATCCGTGTGGAATATCGACTTATGTCGCTGTGAGGGTCCAATCTACAGTGGTTTGAATAATTATTTAAAACAAAATTAATAAATAGTGAATTTTAAAAAAAAAATAATATTCAAATTACTTACTTGTCATCCCCACTATGAGTCAACTAAAAGATGGCGTCAGGATCGAAACCTCACGATTGCGAAGGTCGACGGGAAGGACGACCAGTGGAAGTGGATGCCTCCTGATCATGTCGTGCAGGTGGAGGGCCTAAGTGAGAGGTAGGAGGGAGAGGAGCAGAGTCTGGAAATCCAAAATCTGCGGCAGTGACATCAATGTCGAAATCATCATCTGTAAAATCAAAATCTGAATCTACAGATGTTGCGATAGGTGGTACGTAAGACTAAGATGGTGTAAAATGTGACGAGTCGGGAGAAATGTGAGGAGGCACCGTCGAAGACACTAAAGACGGGGTCAGGGATAAGTGGGAAGGGGTGGGAAAAGTGTGAGGAGGCGTCGTCGGAGGCACTAAAGACGGGGTAAGGATAAGTGGGAAGGGTTGGGAGATGTGTGAGGGACAGTCGTCATCGGCGGTATCGGAGAAGACTGTGAGGGATGAGTAGGTGTTGGGGCAGGCTGCGGCCCCTGTAGAGGTGCAGAGGGAGCCTCGCCTCGTGGGGGAATAGCGCCCCGCCTACCATGACCAGTAGCTCTATGACCAGACATACTGAAAATTTTACAAAATTAATTTAATTCGCTAACAAGTAATTTAATTCACAAAACAATACCAAACAATACACTAAAACTAATGTAATTCACTAAACTACAATACACAAAAGGTAATGTAATTCACTAAACTATTCTAATTTCCTAAACTAATCCAAATTTATATGTAAAACAATGAAAGAATAACAACAATATAATAATACTAACGACTTTAATGTAAAGTAAAAAAATTTACTTTACACCAAAGTTGTCGGAAGAAGAGAATCCAAAAGTTGAAAGTGAGTTTGAGGTAAAACGTGAGAGGAGAGAGAAAGTTCAGCAAATTTATAAAGATGAAATTTTTTAGCGTGGACGCTAATTAGCGTCCACCTGGACTCTAATTGACTAGCGTCCACGTGGCACGACTTGAGCGGCAAATTTTGCCCCCCAATTTTTGTATTTAGTGTCCACGTGGACGCTAATTATAGTCCACGGGTTGCTAATTAGGATCCAATTGGACGCTAACTAGCATCCATGTGGACGTTTATATATATATATATATATATATAATATTTTACAACTTTAGTCCTCATCATCCTCGATATTTTTATTGCTATCAAATTCTTCCTCCGGAGTTGTTGTTTCGCTGCTTGATTCTTCTTTGGCATTTTTTGTAAAAATAATTGTTCCAGTTGGATTATGTCGAGGTAGAAGATTGTCAAAATGATAAGGATCATCAATAACGCGAGGTGTTCCAATGTCTTGTTGGAACGCTTCATGAGTGATGATGCAGCGATTATTGTTGTCATTATCTTCGTCTACAGACCAAATGCATGATTTGACCTTACACACTGTCATCCAATCATAATCAGCACGTCTGACTCTGGGATACTCAAAAAAATATACTTGTGTTGCTTGGTATGCAAAAATGTATCGGTCTTTAGTCAACATTTTTTATGCATGTTGACGTCAACAACTTTATTGTGCGGATTTATGCGGGTTCCTCCACGGTGAGTCATGACAAACCATGTGCAGTTAAAGATAATTGTTCGCTTCAATGTTGGCGATACGTAATTAAGCTCAATTATTTCGTCTAACACGCCATAGTAATCCTCTTCATCATTTCCAAAAGTTTTTCCCAAAACACAAATTCCACTATTGTCTGTCGCTCTTGTTGCTGAATGTGTTTTAGTGTGAAATCGATATCCATTAACAATGTAGGAAGGAAATGTTTGCACAATCCAAGCAGATCTTCGGGCTAATGCATCAATGTGACGACTTTCTATGGTATGTGCTGCTGAAGTGTTGACTTGGACAAGTTAAACATTGCATCAATGATACACACACACACACACACACACACACACACACACACACACACACACACACACACACACACACACACACACACACACACACACACACACACAAATATATATATATATATATAAAAAATAAGGATCAGCATACACACACACACACACACACTCACACACACACACACACACACACACATATATATATAATTAATAAGGATCAGCATATAATATAAATATTTCTTACAAATTAAGATGTGTATCCATTGACGAAACTGTGTCCAAAATGATTTGTTCTTCTTCCTCGCTGATTTTTGTATGTACGGGTCTTACAATGTGTGTCAAAAAATATCTACACATCAACGGTTGCAAGTATACATCTAATCGTTGTTTTGGACTCCTTAGGCCTGGTACGAGGACAGTTAGAAACATAACTCATCTCGCATGCTCATCTTGTTATCGACAAATAAAACATCTGCGCATATGAAACGAGTTTTTCCCCTGTTTCCACCTTAGATGTCCACAAATGTGACAAAAATCATTCTCCGTGTTCGCACCCCAATATTTCTAATGTGTCTTACATACATATGTTAATCGAGTAACAATATTTCTAATCAATTAATCTGCTAGCAAAATTTGAAATTTAAACTGGCTAAAAGTGGTCCTTGATCACTATGTCATTCTAATAATTTTTTGATCAGTTTGTTTGGATTTTTGCTTAGAGTTTTACTTAATTCGCTAGTATTGATTATTATGAGAGTTTTTTACCGGTGAAAAAATGGCAAACTATACAGATTATTATTCATTTAGCCACTTGTAATAGATGGAGGTTCACCAAAGATATTAGTAATGTCTTTTGCATGGATATCTAAATGAGGAAATATATAAGTGTCCACTGTCTCGTTATACCAATGGAAAACCTGGACAAATTTACAAGCTTAACAGATCCCTTTGAAATCTTGTGCCTAATTACTTTCTTATAGGGTTCACTCAATCGAGTCGTGATCATTGTCTTTTCATTAAAGCTTTTGGTTTTGATTTCCTAGCTTTAGTAGTATATGTTGATGATGTGTTGATAACAAGTAGTGCTTTGCCCCTTATTACTGCTCTAAAACTTTATTTAGATAATCTTTTTACTATCAAAGATCTTAACTCTATTCACTATTTTCTTGGGGTTGAAATTTCCATATCAATTGTAGGTACATATATGTCTTAACACAAATTTATGTTAGACTTATTGGTAGAGGTAGTGGTGCGGTACAATATTTAGTATTGTAAATTATTTGGCAAACTATTTTATCTTAATTCTTCTCGCCCTAGCATTAGTTATGTTGTCAATACTTTGAGCCAATATGTTTGTGCCCTCGAACTATGTACCCATTGAGATGTTTTTATGCATGTATTGTGTTATCTAAAGGATACATTGCATCATGGTTTTGTTCTGTGCGCTTACTTCGGATCAGAATTATGGACATTTTCTATCGATTGGGCAAAATGCCCGTATTTCAAAAATATCTGTATTTGGATACTAAATGTTTCTCAGCTGTAATTTGGTCTTTTAAAAATGCAAAAAAAACATGTTATTGCGTCACAATCTTTAACTGAGTCAGAATGTAGAAGTATGACCTGTATAGTTTATGAAGCTCTCTGGTTAGCTTATTTACTCACAGACCTATAGGTTCCTACAACTTTGTTTATTCCACTTTGATGGTGAAAATTAGGTAGCTATAACATGGCTGAAAATTCGGTATTTCACGAGAAAACTGTGAAAATGATCAATTTTCGTCTAGTAGAGTATCATACTAATTCTGGATTTGTGAAACCTTTTTATTGGCTTTCAAAAGTTAAGCTTGTCAAATATTTTTACTAAATGTTTATTGGCCCTACTGTTTTAATCCATTCATTCCAAGTTGAACCTCCTCCTGTTTCAGCTTCAAAGGAGAGGATGTTGATATGTTGAATTTGGCCATATGATGTGGCAAATAATGATTTATATTAGTGCAACCGTATATGTTGCGTATATAAAACATATGAAATGACTCATTTGATGCTTATAAATACAAGTCTTGTATTTTCTCTTTCCTCATTCAAAATATAATAAAATTACTCACTTTTTCTCCATATTACTTCTTCATTTACTAGATGATGTTTACTTTAAGTGCGTTTAATAACAAAAATAGAAAACTACTTGATTTAACCAATTAATTAAGTAAAAAATACTTAATTTTATAAGTTAAAATCTTTAACTTAAAATATTTAACTTAAGTAAAAATACTTAATTTTATAAGTTAAAATCTTTAACTTAAGTAATTAACTCACCAACATTTTCACTCAAAATTATGTGCTAATAACTAAATTTTTTTATAATCACACTTATTAAAATATTAAGAAATATATTTCATAAATTATTTTGTCAGAATTTTCACATATTTATTCATAATTATAAGTTGTAACTCTAAAAATTTAAAGTATTAATTTTGTTATTATCATCATTAATAAAAATTCTATTGCAATAAATGGCTTATAATTTTATTATTTTCAAATTTTAAAAAAAAATCTAATAAACAAACATGTTCTATTATTTTATTCTTTTAATTTATTCATTTATAAAAATAATATTAATGACTCTTCGGTCTAATATTTTCATAAATTTTCTTTATTTTATATATTTTTTAGATTTGTACAAATTTTAAATGATAATTCAGTTGTTTGTTAATTATATTTGACAAATAATTAATTGAATTCAGCACTTAATTTTCACTTATAAACGTACAAAATTTATTAACAACTTAATTTTTTATATTTAATTTTCAATTTTATCATATGACGCGTGCTCTCTATCTACCATTCTAAACGTATTGAAATTGTAAAAATTGAATGATACTGTAGCTTTGCAGGATTAAAAATAAAGAAAATATAAAAGGGTAATTGATCAAATAAGTCTTCTGTACTTATTTAAAATGCATTGTTTATTTTGTACACTCTGGCTTGAAAATGAAACTATGGAGTTGTGTACCAAAATTCGCAGAAAGCGAATATAGACAAATGTGTTTCTCTGTGCTTGGTGAACTTTTAAAAGTTCTTTAAGTATGTGCTCCGGACCAAATCTTGAAAGAAAAACTAAAAAAAATTGTTGAAATTCATTCTTATACTGGAGAATTCTGCATTGTGTTGTCTCCATGTTGAGATCTTTTTTGTCTGTTCGCATACCATTGAACTGTTCTTCTAGCTATTGGTAACCAAATCTGCCTCCTTTTTTCCTCCTTTGCATTAGAAGAAGATTCCCTATTTGTGTTCCTGATGTTCAAGTTTTTAAATCTCGAAAAACCAATTATTTCTGACACTGATCTTCTATCAGTTGAATCCACTATCATTGATGAGTGACTTGAATTCATGTTTGTGTCTGATGTGGATGGAAGGCAAGAAGCCAGACTTACAGCGCTTTTGTTGGTCGCGGTACTAGACTTGCTTTCAAACAACCTTTTCAGCTCCATTTCTTCCTTAATCTTGATAATCTGTTCATCTTGTATGGGTTTAGCTTCTCTGAATTGCATATCATTTGAATCCAGAAAAGAAAACCGGTTGCTTGAGGCATCGTTAAGCATTTCGGAACTCAAGAACATAAGATCAGAAGAGCTAACATTGCTCCATCTGTTCTTGAACACAACATCAGACACTAGAATCCGATGATTGTGCTTATGCAAGACTTTCTGATCATCATCATCATCAGCATCGTGAATCAATGAATCTGCTTCTATGTCACCCTTGTCGGCTTTCCTGAAGCTGCTTCCAATGCTAAATCTTGAGGATCTGCGATGGCTTCCTTCTCTCTGAACAAACAGTTCTATGTTTGAGTCATGTTCATGCTCAGATTGACTCCATAAGAATCGAAAACTGTTTGAATATGTGAAGACTGTTGGATCATCCGCCTTAACTTTTTGCCTGCAGAGAGGACAGCTTGAGTGTTTTTCAAGCCATTG
This sequence comes from Breynia disticha f. nivosa, assembly GCA_948193385.1. Taxonomy (NCBI): domain Eukaryota; kingdom Viridiplantae; phylum Streptophyta; class Magnoliopsida; order Malpighiales; family Phyllanthaceae; genus Breynia; species Breynia disticha. Next base: position 8,494 of record CANYCX010133561.1, read on the forward strand.
ATCAACACAGTTGATGTGAAAGGCATGTTTACATTGAGGAAGCAGCCTCATGATTTCGATGTCTTCGAATTTCGATAGGCAGACTGCACATTCAAGTCCTTCCTTTGCTCCTTTAAGCGAAGAGAATCTAAAGAAAGGAAGGGATTCAATCACTGTCTTGTCAATTCCAGAGAATCTTGACGCTGACCTGACCAGCCCAGGACGTGTATCGAGACGAGCAGCAGCCCCGCCATGGCAAAATTTTGCATAGAGGAGGAGAAGTAATGTCACAGCAAACATTATGCAGAGAACTCCAATAACAAAAGCAAGACTTGGCTGAAAACTGGAGACTGCATCTTGTGAATCTCCATCTGGTGTAGCCAAGGTTGACTGAGCTTTGGCACGGTACAGCCATAAAAGAAGATGCAGAAAAATCAAGCTAGAATAATTCATGGGAAGAAGAGAGGGCAGCAGTCAAATAAAGCTCAATAAGAGAGCTTCAATATCCTGCAGAAAGCATTCTGTGAAGAAGAAATGCTGTGTTGAAATAGGATTTGATATGCATTTGCGTTTTAAAATGACATCTTCCAAAATGGCATCTCTCTGATTTGGCAGTTTTTAGGTGTCTGCTTGGGACGTTTTGCGTCTCAGTTCCAATTCGATAGCCATTTTTCATTTCAGCAATTTTATAATATTGCGTATCTTTCATGACTAAGAAATTCAGTAGTGATGACAAGGTGGGGAGGCTTGTCCACAAATATGCTCTTTGACTTCCAATCCTCAAAATTTGCAAAAAAAAAATTCAATCACATCTAGTTAGGTGGTAATTCAAATCGAAAAGATCATAATTGTGTCGCGCTTTTTTATTAAATATCGTCATTTATGATATAAACATTACAAAAATTAAATTTGTGTCATTCTTGTTGTGTCAATCGCGTACTTATAAATTGTATTATCATGTCAAAAATTATCAGTACTAAATTTAATCCTAAAAAATTTAAGCATTTTTTAATGCAAACATTAATTAAAGCTTATGATTTCTTATTAATCCTGTCACTAACAAAACATTGTTATAAAACTTGTCATTTCATTTTAATGCAATACATTTGACATTTTCAGTTTTCAACTCATGTGAAAATCTAAGGCTCGAGTCCTCTCTTTCTCTGCCATTTTTAATTGTCTTGGTAAATGGCCTTTGCATGGTATACATCATAGAGATTTAAAGTCGCTTTTAGTTGCATAAAAAAAACTAATGAAGTCAATGAGTTGAATCCATGCTTCCCCAGCTAGTATATGGACGAAGATGATCTCATTGCATAGGCATGCATAAAATTGGACTATAATCTATACAATTTCAAACCTTCAACATTATGTCAAGTTTTGGTTTTAGCTAGAAAATATTGCAACTTTCTACTTAATAATATCATTAAGAAGCCATCAACTTGTTTATTGTATTTTTACAACATAGTTTAAATAGTATTAATTCACGTGTGAGGAACATATTAACAATGTTTAGGTAATATATATATAGTACAAAAATATATGACAACTACGTTGATATTGCTAATGTCATGTTTGTTGACAAAAACATATCTAATTAACCCTCACAGTCAAAGCTAATGAATGGTGATTAATGGAACACGATCCGTGTTTGGTAAAACTTATGTACTTGGTAGCTACTTCATAATCGTTCATTCTTGCAGAAACCTAAAAATGACAAAATGTCTCTAATCCGTGAGGTATCCATCTAATCTTATTTGAATAGGATAGATTTTTTCATGTTTGATTGGAATACGGGACGGATTTCAAATCACATCCATATAAATATTATTGGAATAGGGCAGGTTTATATATATATATATATATATATATATATATATTAAAAAATATATATTTTATTTTATCGTTTAAATTATAATTTTTTGGTATTTTAATAAAATATAATAATAATTAAATAAGTAATAGTTAATTTTTCAACTAGACAAAAGCAGATATTTTTGTTTTACAATGGGAAGGGATGTGTCTTTGTTCTTATGCTCTAATGGGTAACGAGATTTTTGCTTTTTTAACAAGGCAGTGATGCTTCTTTGTTTTTATTTAATGCTCTGACGGGTAACAGAACAAAAACAAGACAAATAAAATTGTCATTCTTACACTCGGTACCCAACTCTTATGTCTTGTTTCGTATAATTAAGAAAGTTTTCGGAAAGTAAATTATTGGGAAAGTAAGTTATTACAGAAGTAAATTGTTGAGGATGTATGATTTTTATGTATTTGGTATATAAATATATTTCTTGGGAAATGTATGCTAATTTTTATTGTATACTCATAATACCTTTGATAAGATAATAAAATTGTAATTAATTAAAATTTATATATTTTTAAAAAATTTGGCAAAATATTTTACAAAAATTATATAAAAATATTTTTAAGACAATATAATATTTAATAAAAACATTTTTATAAAATATTATTTTTACTTATCTAAAATTTATGAATCAATATATTTTTTAATTGTCTGAAAGCTTAAATTATTATTATATTTAGAACAAAAATGTAAGATTAAATTCATCATACAAGAATTTTAATTAACTAAATATCATTATATTCTTTAAGAAATTAAAAAAGAGGTGTAGAGAAAGATTTTTTGTTTTTTTTTTTTGCTAAGAAAGAAAGTTTTTTAGGCTAACCCAAAATTTTGAACAAAGTACATATTTGATACTTTAAAATAGCTGACTTTCCTATTTTACCACCTTAATTATTCTTATCCCTATTTTATCATACTTATTTCTATTTTGCCATCTCAGCTAAATTTATCCCTATTTTACCACATCAGCTATAATATATATTTTTTTATATTCTGGTGTTAGTGAAAATACAACCATATCAAGTTACATTATAGGGAAATGTTTTCAAAGATGGCATATGTGGAAAGATGACACTTAGAAAATGTAAATATGTAAATTGAACCAAAATTTTTTTCTTCCTTTATGTTAAGAGAAGCGTGAGAGAAAATAGTAACCGAACATATGTGAATAATTAAGTTTCTTAAGAAGTAATTTTTTCCTCTCCAAATTTCCCCATATCAGACGATATTTTAGATGGATAGATCCTCCAAATATCCAAATATATATGGTTTACAATTTACCTAGCCAAAATAGAGGGGACTATCTGGGAAAAGAATTCCAGGCCTTGTTCAACCGCATTGTTTTTTACATATTATAAGGAAATTTCAGAACCGTCTGCAAGAAAAAACCTGCTTTGAACAGAAGCAAGTTTGGACCGAAGAGCCTAGCTGTAAGGAATAAACACCAACTCAGAAAACCCGGCAGTGTTTCCGAAGACTGCACGTGAAAGACAGGCTTCTCAAGTCAAAACAGCACAGGTATACATGTGTTTCCCAGTAAGGCATTTTGGTTATTCCTACACGTTTGTACCCTTTTGTTGTTTTTAGGGTTTGCTTAAAACAACCAAAAACGTCAAAACTGTTCCTCTTTCATAATATTAAAATGGTTTGGATGAGATTATTGGTGTGTCCAGGAGCCGTAAGATGATTAAAAATAAGGTTTCAGTAACTAAAAAAATGACAACGGTAACAAATATCATTCTTATATTCAATTGCACGATTATGCTGACACCTTTTACTCGCACTTGGGAGCAAAAGGATGCCTAATTACGCTAAGTTAGTAATTATCTCTGGATTATAAACTTCTCTACAATTTTCCACAGAATCGCCCTACAAGCTTCATGTAGGTTCTGAATCTCACATTCCATGTTAACTGCAATACATATACAATCTCCTAAGTTCTACTTCCAACGTTGTAATCTTGCCCATAACCTTTTAGCCATATTTCATCGGAATTACGCAGGACTCCTCCACACGCTGCGAATTTAATTTGCCTCAACTTAGTTTTGCGTTCTCGATACTCTTGCGATTTTAACTTTTCAATTCTATTTCATTCATCAAATGAATCAATTTTCTTAATTTTCAGTTCTTGGTGAATAATTAATTTTTTTTAATTTCTGTGGATCAACGATGTTATTACTATTATACTTGTATTTAGTTGTTTTGTAACTATTTTATTTTTGACCGATTGACACTTGATCAAATTTAGGCGCTCATATTAGAGGCTATTGATTCAAATATATTTATTTGCATTGGCTACTAAATTTTGTTTTCCTTGTTTGTGTGCATGTGTTCTTCTTATCTATTGATAATCTCATATTCGATAGACCTAACAGAAATTGATCAGACCTACCAACCCAACACGAAGTTATGGGTCAAATTCCAGCTCTACACAATTAGTATGTAACTTTCCATATATGTAACTTTAAAAAACATTTGTCAATAATAACAGTTAATATGATTTTATTTCCATTAATACCATAATATATATAGAGGAAATCTAACAAGATTCTCTCATAAAAAAAAATCAAATTCAAAACAAAATTCAAATTTTCATCTTCTGAAAGGTAGTTCACACGGTAGACGCTTGTTTATCATGCAGCATCGATCTTCCTCTTAATTAATTTTTTTTAACTTTTTTTGTTGTCAGTTCTTGTCAACTTGTTGTCATCTTGTAGTAGACAAACAAAGATTACAACAAATTGACAAAAACTCAAATATTAAAACCTTAATTTTCAAATCATTGACAAGTACATCTATCAAATTGATTATACAAACAAAGTCTACGCAAAAATTGCTAACAAATTGACACAAAATTGATAAAAAAAAATAAACAAGTTCATATTTCATCTAAAAACTAAAGAGAGAATCCAAAATTGAGTCATTTGGAAATTCAATTCCATTAATGAGAAGATATCTTAAAATTGAAGGACTTGTGAATCCACGACTTCCAGCACCCTCCACTTTTATGAGCAATTGCAGTATTTGGTCTTCCACATTCAGTCATCTTCATGTCCTTAGTTTTTTATACATCATGAAATTCCTTGACCCCAGTGATCCAATTGTTTTCCATGAAGATATAGCTATAAATTAGAAACAAACCATACATAATTTAACCAAAACATCCAAACTTTTCACTGGATATTCATTAAAGCCACACAAAATCCAACAAATTGAACCAAAATTATAAAAAAAGTATATAGAATAAAATATGAGCATACCACCACTGTAGGCATTGGGACAATAGAGGATGAAATCAGCAAGATTGGAACCAATAGCAGAAAGTCGACCCTCACGAGCAAAAGCCTTCAAAGCAGAATCAATAACAGCAGCAACATCCTACTCGTAAACAACGAACCGCATCGGACCAGCACTTCCCAACACAGTTACGCTAATCAGAAGCTCGTTGCCTCCTTTATTTCCCTGATTCTTCTTCCGCTTGGACAGCAACATTGTGATCAATGGCTAGATGTCAATTTCTGCTTCTCCCAT
>CANYCX010133578.1:0-12041 GCA_948193385.1 Breynia disticha f. nivosa
ATTACAAATTAATTATACCACATTAAACACCCAATCAAATTGGCCATATAAACAACCTCAACTAAGCCCGAAGAAGTTAACCCTAACGTCAAAACTTCAAACCGAACCTAGGGTTCTAATTTCAAATCTCGTCACTTTATAACTTCCAACTTAAAACATCATTTTCAAACCCCTAAACCATGAATTAACTCTAGAATCAAGTACTAATGGTTACTACACATCCATACGTTTCCAATAAACCCAATTTTACTCAAAACGGAGCCAAAATGAATGAAAAATCACATCTTAAAATCAAGCTATGTACAAAAACGTGATTCAAGATTTTGGTTCGAGAAAAACTCACCGAATCAAGCTTTCAATCCGATCCTACAACTCCTGATCACCAAGACTTGATGAGATTTAGGCTCGGTTAGGGTTTTTTCGGAATTGGCTCGGGTTTTATGGAAAGCAAAATGTGAATGAAGATGGATGTAGAGAGAGATAGGAATATGTGAGCTTATATATAGCTCGAAAATGGCGTCTTTACCATCGACTCTACACGTTGCCTTCTTTTCAATTTTTCTCTCTCCCGATTAGTTTAACCTAACCCGATTTTAACTTCACATAATATTCTACACTCACCACCAATTATTAATTAATTTATTTTGCAAAAATTTTATTCCCAAATTAATTTAATATTTTATTAAATTCCGAAATTATTGAAAAATGGAGGGCGTTACAAAACTAATTCCATATCGTGATGGAGTGTCTTAGAAGCAAATACAACCACAATTTATCTTCCACAATTTATCTTTACTTCGCAATGTAAATGGAAATAACCTTATATTTGTAACATCATCGATTACTCCTTTCATCTTGAACATGTCACATATCTTGAGGAAGTTTGTTATATCTGCATTTGGATCTTCATCCTGCAACCCATCAAACTGCATATTCTACTATACCATCTCTATCATATTTGGTTTAATCTCAAAATTATTTAAAACTAATGTAGGCTGAACAATTTTACGCACGACTCTATTCAGACTGGGTCTAGCATAATCAAACATGGTCATTGGTTGGAAAATCAGATTCTAATAAATTGGTTAAGTGACAAAAGAAGATTCAGTTCTTCCATTGCTACTCCTATATTTAAGTTGTTTCTACCCCTTATGTACGATTGTGAAGCCTAGCTTAAAAGGTTTGTTCAATTTTCGAATCAAAATGAACTAGTCTTGTTGGATTTGTCTGGGTCATAAAAAACTATCACCTACAAGCAACTAAAAAACAATGCAATTCTTAAAAAGAAAACAAAATCATGGAATAACAAGAACAAAAGAAGATAAAAATTAATGGATCTATCCTAAGCTATCAATAGTTAAGTGCACCTATCATTGGAATAAAAGGCTTAAAGAGCCCCTAGTGTCGATCCCACAAGTAATCGAGTATTAGCTACTTACTCAACCATTATTATTCAACCTAAAAATTGTAATAATTAAAAATCTAAACCACTAATTATCAATTGGTATTTCTATTACTAATGTTTTTGTGATTGGACTGTGGTAACTCCTAATTTATATTAATTGCTCTCTCAAGGTAATTAACATCTAACATTAGTCAATTCAACCTGAAATCTCTTTCTATGTTAAAACCATTAACATTTTATTATCACTTTTTGAATAACACTATTAAGTTTCACCTTAATCTAGAAGATTTATATTAATCTATCTATAGATTAACATGCAAATCCTTCCAATTATGAGTGATCTATCATATATTCAATCTCTTAATTAGCCTTATACAAATCAATAGTCAATCATAAGTGCACATTCAAGCAATCAACAATGGATAAGAATAAGTCATAATTGAATATAAATCAACCAATGACTTGTCAATAATAAAAAAAATCCTAATATCTTATTCAACATATTAATTGGTTCATCTTAACTCAAGTGCATAGAAGATTTTATTTCATAAATAAAGAGAAAACAACATAAAGGATAAAGGCAAACATGACAATTGCAACGAAACTACACCATCTGTGTATCATCTCCTATCGCATTCTTCACTCTTGGAACCACTAGCTTTACATCTATTCCTTGTATTTTCTATTCTAACTATGCCTTTGATGTTGAAACACCTTCTTTCATACGTCATGCGATAAAAATACCCTTTTATATGATTTACTATGCAATTACACGGATATTTCAGCATCTGTGAAGTTGTAGACCTTTTCCTATGTAATGGGTAAAATGTTTGTGTACCATGTTGGAACAGTACATGATCATTTAAAATGATCATGTAGAAAATGGCCTATGTCTGTGTAGTGTGTTAGACACTACTATTTAGTAGTTAGTGTAGAATTTGGCCTTTTTTAGTGTAATCTCCTTCTCTGTCCATGTAGCAAGGCAGAAGTGAACAAATTAGCCTACTTTAACTTCGTTATGTTGTAAACTCACATAAATGTTGTACAAAGCTATTAATTAATGTGCAAACAATAAAAAAGAATAAATAGACTATTTTCAATGATAAATGCTCGAAATGTATGCCGAACATAGAATGTTTATAACATTAAATATGTACAATAAATTGTTTATCAAAGAGCATGTGGCTCATAGATATTTTGGAGCATGTGTCTTAAATGATAATAAATAAAAGAGCATGAGGCTTAATTATATGGGAGCATACATTTCAAAGTGAGAAATAAAGAAAAAGGAGCATGCGGCTTAATTATATAGGACAATTAGGCTCATTTTGATTTTGGGAGCAAATAGCTCTTTTGATAAATAAAATATTCAAGAGATACAATTCTTGCATTGACATGAATCACTACATCCATATTGCATTATGAGAATAATAAGTTAATAGAAATCATGATGAGAAAAAGTAAGTGGACTATGATAGTTCACCGGAGATTGTATGTAAGGTTGAATTGCGATAATTTTAGAAGAATGAGAAAAGGATATATTAGAACTGTGATGTTTCTAAAATAAAATATATTGAATTGATATGGTGTTAAGAGCAAAGGAAAAATAGAATGAATGTGAAATACATTCATATATGATTTAATCTTATTGTGGAATGTATGTGGTCATTAGTTTGATACTTTAAACATATTAATGTGTGCATGAATAGTGCTAAAGGAATCAAAAATGGGTAAGTGTGAGAACTTTGAGATTGTAAAACATAAATGGGCATATTTGTGGAATTTGTGTTAAGTTAAACCCTGAAGCTCGATAACGTATGTTACCTAGGGAGTAACATACATTGGTATCCTAATGGTGCTTACAGCCTCTATAACGTGTGTTAGATGCGTGATATGATTTTTGGATCTAATTAATTGGTGACAATTTTTTTAAAATTGGTGACAATGTATGTTGACACTATGATTAACATACATTAACTGGTTTCATCAGTAATGTATCTTACCCTAGAGATTATGTCTATGTTTTCTTATGTGATAACTGCTAACTGTTGGTCCAATGTGACTTAGCCAAGAGTAAATAACGTACATTATCCCTAGAATAATGTGTGTTACTTCTCCTATTGAGTTCAAATAAATAGAGTTAATTAATAGAATTAATTTATAGAGTGACATTTTTCCATAAGATACTTATTAAGAACAATGATATATCATAATTAATTAACTATGTCATAATTAGTGAACATGTATTAGGTTTTTTATTATTAATTAAGTGGTGAAGGAGTTATATGCTTATTGAGTTTTAATACTAGTGTATGTTTCTGTGTGAATTTTTTTCTATAATTAGCGAGGTTACCACATAGATCCTAACATCCACACTTTTGAACTCTCAGGACTACTCTTAAAGTTGTTTAATTGTACAAATAAAAAGGAAAATAAATTTGAATGTTACATTTAGTATGGACTAGGCCATGGTCGCGCATGGGCATGTAAAGTTTAGTGTAATTTAAGTGTAGGGGGTAGAAGGATGGCATGATCATGTCGTGTGGGCGTGCTGCCTAAAAAGAGTGACCACGGGTAGTGACACTGGCGTGTCGACTGCCTGTACTAGGTGTAATACCCTAAACTAATTAACATATTAATCATGTGATTTATCTTTACTGTTAACTCGCAATGCTGAACATTCAAAAACATTTCATGTGAATGTATGTTTCTGGAAATCATGTAGAAATCATATGTATGTATACATATAATAGTATACAGCTCAGCCTATAGCTCGGTCTAGAACATAGCTCGTGTTAGTGTAATACGTCCCATGGGCACGGTTCTGAATTATACTAATACTTTCCTATTCAACTGCAATACAATGCTCATGTTGTTAGGTACGGCTTGTATGCATTTATTGTATCTTTGTATATCAACCAAATGTCAACCTGAAATAAATCACACACACACACACTATATACATATATATATATATATATATATATATATATATATATATATATATATATCATATGGTATATACTACATATGCTCTTTCATATAACATATGATCATAAGAAGAACACACATATCATGCAAATAACTGTTTGTACATATGTCTATATATCTAACCATGTCTGGTTGTAGAGAGAGTGCTGAGAAGTTACAGTTGACCCACTTACTGGACTATCTTCTGTAACCTTTTATTTACTATTGAATCCTAAAATAACATATACAATCGCAGTTGGCGAGTTGCGGGCCAGTGGGTAATAATCTATAATTATTTATTATCCTATAAGCTTATTTGTTTCTATAATTTTATAATTCTACTTATTTACGTGAGTACACATATATCTTATCATATTGATTTGTTTTGTTCTTATTACTCTTATTCTCTTCTATAATTTGTATCTGTTTCATGTATTTCTTTTATGTACTTTGAATTTGTATTTGTATCTGTATCATTTCCTTGGATAGGACAAAATTTTGCTCAATATCACTTCTTTCAAAAAAAATATTTTGATCACTAGACATTTTTTATAATTAATTTCAAAAAAATTATATATGATTTTTTCAAAAGAGTTGGAAAATAACAATAATAATTTTAAAATATAAATTTTTGAAAAAAAATTGAGAATTGTGACTTGTGAGTATTAGAGGATGAAATTGAGAAAGAAATTGGAGAGAAATTGTGAATGAAGAGTGAAATCCAGGTGATATTTATAGGAAAAAATAATAAATAACTCACCTAACTCTTAGAACGGTTCCAGCGGTCACCTAACTGTTAGAATAGTTCCAACAGTCATTTAACTGTTGGATCCATCGATTGACGATTCAAGTATATATATGGGTTAGATTGACAGTACCATGTCCAAATTTACATGTGTATGCTCACTCATTCATTTTAAATTAGGATTACATTTTTTTTCATACTATAAAAAGAAGGTAAATAGAATATTAATTAGAATTAACTAGTCATGTTACCCATGCAATGCGGTGGAATTCCTTATATTATGACAACATTAGTTTTATCAATTTAAATTACAATATATTATTATAAATTATTTATAAAATTTTGTTAAAGGAATATTTAAAAAATAAAATAAATTTATTCATTAAACCCAACATCATTATAGATTTTGAAATCTTTTTTATAAAGAAATTTTTTTTCAGAATAGTATACCTTGTATTTATTTATTAATTCATTTATTCATTTATATATAAATTTATTTATTTGCTAATTGTTGAATTTATATATTTTTTTATTGTTATAGTTTAATAGACATTGAATAATATAAATTTATTTTTAAAAATTAAGTCGTAATACTCATTAATTAAAATTCTATTATTATCTTTTTTTATTGTCTTATTTTATTTTATTATTGAAATATTTTGTCAAATATCAATTAAATATTAAACTAAGTGCCATAATATTAACAATCTCCTTTAGCTTTAATAGTATAAATTATTTGTATTTGAGTTGTAATTTACCTTATGAAATTTGATTTCTTTTTGAATTCTTATAAGAATGAAATTGTAAGCAATAAATTCGTATAACAATGTAATTATATATTTTTGTCATTTGTCAATAATTAAATGTCAAAATTTTAATACATTTAAAATCTCATTTACTTTTAGTATATAATATAAGATTCTCAAACGTAAAGTTAAAAGTACCTAGTGGCTGATGGTGCATGCTTGGGTGAGGACGTCTTCATCATTATTAGATTATTGTAACTTTTAATCTTATCCATTTGTTCTTCTATAACTTTATGAATTTTGTGTAACTTAAAGCGAAAAAGTTATATGTTGTAACAAAGAAAAACAAAATGTTACAAATTTTTAAGACTTTTTAATGTTGATGAACAACATTCCTCCAAGTGTCCTCACTTAAGAATTAATTGTGCTCACAACACAGGATGGGATGAGGATCACAAATCTCCAGTCTCGTCCTATGGTTTGAGGATTTTATTTTTGGAGATCCATATCTGTCTCATAAGTTGAAAGTCTTCGTCTCGTCTCGTTCTAAAATTTCAGGACAGGACGGATATCGGAGATTTCAGAACAGAAAAAACGGTTCTGAAACTAGACAAATATTGGAGAATTTTTCATAAATGAATTAATTTTTTGCAGCAAACAACAAGGCAAAATATAATCCTCATAAAATTTAACAAAAAAATTCATTATAAATAGCACAAATCAACAAGAAAAACTAAAAAAAAACTTGACACGAAAATAACAACGATTTGTGACCGTCGTCTTTTTCATTATAAGTAAAACTCAAAATATCATTTTTATCATCTTCAGTAATACTTGAAAATTATGAATTTAAAGTATTTATAACTTTTTCTACCAAATTTTCAAATAATTCTTCCTAATAATGTTCAGTTTACTTAACTTTAAGTTAGTGGAGATTAAATTACTTTATTATTTACAAATAAAAAGATTAATTTATACTATGAATGTATGCATATGTATACATATATACATACATATATATACATTATATATACATTATATATACTATTTTTCTTTTCTTTTCGGTTCTAGTTTCGGTTCTTCGGGACGAGAACGGGACGGTTTTCAGGAAGAATATTACTTAAGATCCAGAACCGTCCCGAGAGAAAAATAACGGGACAGAACAGGACAGAAAAAGTCAAAGTCAATGAATTTTTTTCGATTTCAGATCTATCAGAACAAATCTTCGAATCGGATCGAAAATCTCCGAGTCCCGTTATCAACCAGTTTAAGAGTTTTACTTGGCAACTCAATTTTTTTTTCTTTTATCCTATCAATAATGTAATTCGTGAAAACTTCAGGGAAGCGACCCGCTACGGCTTCGGGGGCCATACGATACAAATCAAAAACCTTTTGGCGGCAATTCCAAAGTGGTGCGGAAGTTTTTCAGTCTAAGGTGACTAATATAGCATCAGTTTCCAACAAAAACTGTCGTATAATTGTCAAATGTTTCATGGTCATCTATCTATTCGTCTTTTGCCAGGAAAGCGCACAAACCAACACTTTATAGGAGCCTAAAGTTGTTTATTAAAATCCCTGAAATCTAGACATGTTCGGATGATAACTAATGCTGTCGTAGCATCTTGGTCTGAATTGAAGTATAGTTTTCGGAAACTTTGCTGAATGAAATGTTTTAGTGTCTATATATAACTCAAGACAGATTATCCTCCAATGAGGTAACAATTCGGATCTGGCATTGATAAGAGTATAAATGGGTCTACTCTTTTATGATTGGAATTTCAAATGGAATAAATGGTTTGATCAGTTGATGATATATATTTGTTTAATTTTAACGCAAAATGACCTGTTTATTATATGAGTTGTACATGCTGACTCGTTTATTGTAAACAGGTCATGGGTGATCTGTTAGTCTGTTTAACCCGTTTAATTCGATTAATCTATTCAATCTGTTTACGCTATTTAACATATTTAACCAGTTTAACTTATTTTTAATATACAAATAAATAAAACTTACTATTATACTCCTTCCGTATTATAATATATGTTGTTTTGAAACAACAAGTTTTTTCATATTATGGCTCTGTTTGTTTCGAGAATTTCATTTTCCAAAAAAAATATTTTCCCAATTTTCCGGTGTTTGTTACGATAGAAAAATAAGTCAACAGAAAATAATATTCTAGTCAAAGGAAAATCAAAATCACTCCTAGGTTATTTTTAAAGAAAATATTCTTCCAAATTAAACTTGGAATTACATTTTCCAAGTTCATAACTATTTTTTCTCAGCCATAAAAACATTTCTCTTCCCAATTAACCACCCTAAAAAAGCACTTCCTCATCATGCTCTCTATCACAACATTTGCAATTGCACACTACCAGGTGTAAAACGGGTCGGAGCCGCCGGTTCTGGGTTCGAACCGGCGGTTCACAGTACGGGGTTAGCCGAAACCGGAACTGGCCTGTCCAAGTGTCGGTTCAGGATGGTTCGGTTCCGGTTCCGCTTCCAAACCGCCGGTTCCAGTTCGGCCAGTTTCAGTCCGGTTCGGCTGATTCCGGTTCGGAACCGGTGGTTCGAGTCTGATTTCCTTTCCAAAAGTAATCGAACCGCCGGTTCCGAACCGGCGGTTCACGGTTCCATAAACCTTGGAACTTCCGGGCCGGTTTCAGTTCCGGTTCTGGAACCGGCGGGTCGGGCCTGGCCGGTTCCGGTCCAAACCATCGGTTCCAGACCAACTTTTCCAACACTAACCACCATCACTATATCCTCTCTTTGTCTCTTGCCTAGGCTTGTGATCATTATAATGAATTCCACTTTCCATCAAGCAGGTCACTCTCTTTCTTTTTTCTTCTGTTTCATTTTTGGATTTTTCTTTCTTTTTTACGATTATATTGATTTGAATGTTCTTTTGATGTTTTATTGATAGTTCATGAGGTAATTGATTTGGGTTTTGATGTATTGGTATTTTTTATGACTGGGTATAGATTTTATGCATTAATCTCTGAAATTTACTTGGCATAATTTTGTAATCTAGTAGTAATTCCTTTTTTCAATTGCTATTGTCATTTGATGTTTAACTATGTGTATTAAGACAAGTTATTTTGGGAAAGAAAAAGGCAATATGTTTTGTTTGTATCATTCTGAAGTTCTTGTGGGACTAGAGATGTCAGATCCAATAAATTTATAACAGCTTCTTAGAACAAGAGTATCAGTAGGTCTAAGAAGCTTGATTTTGGTCAACCTGACAGGATCATTAGGGTTGGTTGAGTTAGAAGGACATTGTGGAGCAGAAGCAATAGTATATGTATTTAACTCTGGTATTTCACAAGCTTGAGTGGCTATCGTCACTGCTCTGTTATTGCTTCTATTCCCACTGTCACACCTCACTCTCTATTTCTTTTACAAAACCTTATCATTTCAAAGTTTAATCGCCTCCATTTTGAGTTTCAATCAGAGAGTTTTAAACTTTCCTAAGTTGTTTGAAATGGTAACTTTTCTTTGAATTGATTCTATATTGTTGTGAAGATTGTTAATTTAGATAAGGTCCTAGCTAATATTCAATTTTTGTTTATTCTTATGTTGTACATGAGTTTGGGTCATTTGAATGATTGTAAAGTAGGTGTGACAATGGATGATCAGTCTATTAAAGCCACTTGCATGGTTGTAGCTTCTATTGCAGTTGTTGTGCAATATTATTGAAATTCTAAAAGAAAGAACCACCATACCAAGACAACCTCGTATTCATGCAAACACTTATAGGCAGTTTTATATAGCTAGTTTATTGAATCGAGGGGATAGATATTGTGTTGAACAAATTCTGATGACACCACAAGCATTTTTTTCAACTCTTCTAGTAATTTGAAGAGTCTACATGTTATGTCCAACTTCAAATATGACAGTAATAGAGCAAGTTTTTATGTTCTTGCATATCATTGGTCATAATGAAAGGTTTTGATTTATTGGTGAAAAATTTTATAGATTTGTTGAAACCGCACATAGATATTTTAGAATTGTGCTATGTGCAATTCTAAAGTTGTATAAGTATGTTGTTAGAGATCCAGACAGTTCTACTCCAAAACAAATAGCAAACAATCAGAGATTCTATCCATATTTTAAGGTAAATCAGTTTAGTTATAATTTGGTTTTATTTAATTATATTATGAATAACTCTTAAATTTCTATTACACAGGATTGATTTGGAGTGACTGAAGGAACTCATGTGCCAGCTAATGTTTCATTCAAAAGTCAAAAAGATGGTACAACAAAAAATGTGTGACACCCAAACTCAACTATCATCTCATGTTATTATATTATTTCTTACAGGATGATAATCAAATTTGGACGTCATATTGTTTTGAGAACAATAAGTAATAAACACAAATTTAAAAGGGAATGAAAATACTTTCATTAATAGAAGTATATCTTTACAAAGTATGAGAAGGATGGTTTTCAAAATATAGCCAAGGTACAAAATGTTTTGGTTATGAGAGAAAAGGAGTCAATTCAATTCCATTTCACTTATAACCATACACAAAAAGATATGCACTATCTTAAATCAAAACAAATCTCTGTGCACAACCCACTTTGGTTCCTCAATCTCTGCAGTCAGAGTCATAATCAAGCAATATCTACCCTTCTCGTATCCAAAATGTATTCCCCTCAATTCCCTGTCCACATGGCAGACATAAAACGTAGTGAGTCGTGAGACTCAGCAAGCAACATTTACCAAATGGACAACATTCCACATATTATTCAAAATTCATAACTACCATAACATCCCAGTCACTTTTATAACGTCAGACAACCATACGGCAATTAAATTCTCAAACAGAATTCCACACAATACAATAACCATACATAACATTTTCCAAAAATCCGAAACTCAGCGATCCACACGTGATCAGCCTGAACTACGCGCAGTGGTGGTCAAGTACGCACTGTCGCTGCCACCACGCGTAGTCCAGGTACCAATAGACGCGTGGTTGTAGTTGACGTACGCGTGGTCATGGCGACTGCGCGTACTTAGCTGCCACCACGTTTGGATCTCTGGTCACCTGCATGAAACGTTCAACAAAACCTCAACAAACGTAACCTACACATTTCCAATCCTCCCAACATCATTTAACCTTCCAAATCAATCCTCAACCACCATAAATCATTCAATTCCACATTAAGATTTCACATGAACAGTCCATGATCATTTGATCAAGTATCTACAACCAACTCATTGCATCATCACGCAATTGCCAATACGCTTGATCACAAATTTCATATAAATATAACAAATATTCACATACACACATCCATGCCATATTTCACCAACACAATAAGCTCATTAACCAATTTTCAAACATGGCACACATTTCTTCATTCACACAGAATCAAACCCATCATCTAAGCATACATTCATGCGATTCCACTTAACACAATTTATGAATATTAATGACAACCTCTAATGCATTTTAATGCAACCCTCATGATATTAGACCCTGGTTTCCAAATTATGCCCTTACTTGGCCATTTCTTTTGACCTTTGCAAACGGGCCTCGTCGGCCAGGAGTATGTGGTTATAATTACTATGGACCATAGATTTTTACGCCTTTACTTGGCCTGAATAACGTCTTTACTTGGCCTGGTACGCTCGAACACTAAAAAGTGAACCGAGTCTTCCACTGTGCCGCGATAACGTATGTTTTATATACTACCGCAATTTACGCTCCCGAGAGCCATAACTGTAACGCCTCCAATTTTTATGAATCTTTACGAAATTATAAATTATTTTGGAAATTATACGAATAAAATTTTCGCGAATTATAATTAAATAAATATTGGTGGAAGAGTATAGAATGCTTTAAGATTTTAAAACGGGTTAAGTCAGAATTTCTGGGAGAGAGAAAATCGAGAAGTAGGCAACATTGTTAAACTGAGGGCAAAATTGTCATTTCCAAAATATGTATATAAGTAAAAACATGTCATATCTCTTCATTTCTCTCCATTTTCACGTTACTCTTTCCAAAACATAGAAGAAATGTTCAAAAACCCTAAGCAAACCTAAACCTTGTCGATTTTCGATGATCGGAAGCTGTAGGATCGGATTAAGAGTTTACTTCGGTGAGTTTTCTTCGACTTGAATTTGGAATTTTCGTTTTTGCATATGGTTGGATTTTCCAAGGTGATTTT
>CANYCX010133613.1:0-21189 GCA_948193385.1 Breynia disticha f. nivosa
TCCACTCCACAACTCAGCAAAACCAAGACTCTCACTTCTTCTCACAAATGCTTCCAACAAAACACCCCAAAAAGACACCAAAGAAAACACTAAACCAGAAGAAGAAGAGATAGAAGTTGAGGAAGAAGTTCCATGGATTCAAGAAAAAGCTTTGGACTTGGTTGAATTTACTGGCTCGGTTACACAAGCGATTCCTGGTCCAAGAGTTGGTCAAAGCTCATTGCCTTGGATTTTAGCTGTTCCTTTAGCTTATGCTGGTGTTACTTTTGTCATTGCTTTTGTTAAGACTGTCAAGAAGTTCTCTTCTCCTAAACATAAGAGAAAAAGACTGGTTCTTTTCTTATCTTGATCCTCTTTTTTTGGTTTTGTTGTTGAAAGATTGTTTTTTATATTGATGGGTTGTTTTTGTTTAGGTTAATAAGAATGCTATGTTGTGTAAGGCTGTTGATGAGTTGTTCTTTAAAGGTGGAGATGCTGTTCAAAGTTCTGCTCTTGAGGGATTAGTGAGTAAGGTGAATCAATTTCTTAACTTTTGTATTTTGTGATTTTGCATTTTATATGCCACTGTAGTTTTGTTGATTATGTTCTTGTGCTGTGATAAGGTGAATTCATTTTTTCAATATCACCATTTGCATTGTTATTAATTGTGCTTCTGTGCTAGTTTCCAATTCCTAGAAGGCTAGAATCACAGGAAAATGATTAGTTCGGTTTCTGTGTCTTTCTATATTACAAGGTGTCTTTTAATTATTTCAGTTCTTACATTTGAGCTCGTGCCATTTCAATTTTGATGGAAATTGGTAATGTAACCAGACAGGTTTTAGCAAGGAGGACATTTTGCGAAAGTACATCCGGTATGCATTGAATGAGAAGCCATTTAATGCAGAGCAGGTCGTTGACTTAATCCAGCTCAGGAAAGCTTCAATGCTGAATGACTCTCAGGTGGCTGAAATCTTGAATGAAATATCAAGGCGGATTGTGCGAGATAAAGGTAAGATCTAATCTTTTCCATCTTTCTTCGATAAGCATTACGAGAATTATCTACCTGATAAAAGCAAGTACACGCATCATGCATATGGTGACTGAAATTTGACCTCTATGGCATTTGAGCTTGACAATGAATGAAATCAAAATTAGGATTAAAACTTGTGTGAACAAGAAAGGGTGCAACATGGCGATGTTCAACTATACTTTCTTCTTAACTTGATGTTCTGTTCCTCTGTTCCTACGATATTGGCGTTTTGGTTTGATTTTGGCCGTATGTATACCTGATATCTTGTCCGTGGCTTCAGGTCCAGTTGTAATGGATGTGTCTGGGTACACCGAAAAAGGATTCAAGAGAAAGCTTGCAGTGCAAGCCCTCTTTGGTAAAGTGTTCTATTTGTCTGAGGTACATGCTTTAACACTAATCATATATTTAACATTTCAATTTTTCTCGGTTTTTGTATATTCTACACTCCTTGTCCTTGAAACTTACAAGTTCAAAAAGGATAGGATTGCAAGGGGCAGTTACCCTAAACAAATCCATTTTATGTGTACCATGGATGTGAAATTTAATAGCCTACATATTTGTATGGCGTGTTCCAAGAAAAAAACACGTAATCGAAGGTGGAGGATGTGTTCTAACGTGGTCTGGTTAATGTGATATTTGGAATCAATTTTGTATTGTGACTAGTGACATTGGATTTTCGCTATCGAAAACGTTGTTCTCTAGCTTAACTTGCCAGTATATATAACTGAATGTTGCCCTTTATCTTTTGTGTTTCTTTTGGAGCAGCTCCCGGAGTTTTGTTCAAGGGACAGCTCTTTAGTTGTGAAGGAAATATTTGGAGTCACAGAGTATGTGTTCTTTGCTCGACTTTGCAACTTCAAAGAACAATGTTTTAGTTTCGCTTATATCAAACATTTAACATTCAATTTTTTTCTCTTCTGACAGTGAAGACGCTGACAAACTTCGACTGCACACTCTTTCCGAAGCTGGTGATGTGGATTCGCTCGAGAAGTTAGTTGAAGGGTCAGATTCTGATTCAGAAGATTCCAATCAGGACTCATCTGATACTGCTACCCAATAAGCATGCCAAATATACGTAGCCATTAGTTGAGAAGCAGAGCCTAGGGAGAAATCTCAGAGGTTTTAAGAGATAGCTAAAAGCTTTAACAGAGATTGTAACAAAGAGTTATATACATCCATGAGTGTTTTCCTTCAGGGGATAATGTGAAACTGGAAATTTTGGTGAGGTCTGGCCATTTTCAAGATTGTTTGGTACAACTGAAACTGACAGTGAATTCATTTTTGAGTTTGAGCCATTTTCCAGATTGTTTGATACAACCGTAGGGCTTGCTGTTGCTATGTGATTGTCTGATGATGAGCGAGGAATATTCGTCTTCCTGCTAAATTGGGTGTATTGAATTCATAATTCATTGGATACTTTCTATGAATGTCAACTAAGTATTGTAAGTAAATTGCGTTAAATTCTTTCTTTATCATCAATCGAATCACTATTTGCTTTGCTGGCTCAATGGGAAAGCGATCCAAAAATTTTCTTGCGAAGATAAATGTCTAATTAAAAACATCAGAGGTTCATCTCAATATTTTCAGACTAAAATTTGAACCTCTGCTATCCAATATCATCAGCATCAATGCCAAAGAAAATGGCAATTTCCAAAATGTTAGCATAAATTTGTGAAGGTCAATTAGAGCTTTAAATAAATCGAAATGTTCAAGTTTAAAAACTCTGATTCCATGTGATGATCTGCTCTAACAACTGTTTCTAGTTAGTATTACAGCTGCAACTAACAACCAAACCGCAACATATTTTGACGGAGAAATCGAAGCCTCCTACATTTAACGAACTAATCAAATGTAAAACATAACCCCATCATCACTCCTCACCTCAACTCACCATTTTTATGCTAAAGTTCCCAACTTTATACCTTCCCAACAACACCCCAAACCAAAAAACTCAAAATGATAGAACAATCTCTCACAAGACCTTCACTTTCATTCCCCATACCATTCTCAAAACCCTCAAAGCTCTCATCTTTATCAACTTATGGCTACAACCCACCAAAGATTCAATGTGAAGCATTGAATTCATCTACGAAATACAACAAGGAGGGCCCACCGTATCCTGGTGGAGTAATGGGTCCTTACACTGGTAGAGATCCAAATGTGAAAAAACCAGAGTGGTTAAGACAAAGAGCTCCCCAAGGAGAAAGGTTTCAGGAAGTGAAACAATCACTTTCTAATTTGAAGCTTAATACTGTGTGTGAAGAAGCTCAATGTCCGAATATTGGGGAGGTATATTTAATTTGTTATAGGAGTTGATAGAATAATTCATACTAACTTGAAATTTTAAGATGGTATTTAAGGAACAGCGACAAATCTGTTAATTTGAACACTCAAAACGTTTGTGATTGTTGTACTATATTTGGTTGGTTGTTGTTGTAAATAGTTGGTTTTCTGTTGAATTGTGAGTTGTTCTTCTGATGCAGTGTTGGAATGGAGGTGGAGATGGCATTGCAACTGCTACTATCATGCTTCTTGGGGATACTTGTACACGTGGATGTAGATTTTGTGCTGTTAAAACCAGTAGAAATCCTGCTCCTCCTGATCCTATGGAACCTCAGAATACTGCTGAGGCCATTGCTAGTTGGAGGTAAGCTTTTTTTATGTTCTTTCTTCATTGCTTGTTAAAAATGCTTCCGATGAATTATGAATATGGTGTAATCTAGTTTACTGCTGTTTGATTAGTTGCTAGGTTTATGTTGCTGACTTGCTTCTTTCAATTTTAGTTTATTTCTCTCGAATTCATTGTAAGATTGTGTGTTTGTTCATGAATGTTCTTATTGAATTCTGGATATTGTTTAAAACACCTAATTATGTGTCTGTTACTCTTGTAGAGTGGATTATATTGTTTTAACTAGTGTAGATCGTGATGATCTGCCTGATGGCGGAAGCCTACATTTTGCCAATACAGTTCAAGCTATGAAGGTTGTGATATTCATCTGTTGCTTATTATTTCATTTCTTGATTCTGACACGTTGTTAGTGCACTTATACAATTCTGCGGAATAGATTTCATTTGAATGACTAATGTGCCTGTTCTACTTCTTTTGTAGAAACTGAAGCCTGATATCATGGTAGAGTGTCTAACTTCTGATTTTCGGGGTGACTTAAAGGCTGTTGAAACTCTAGTGCATTCCGGATTAGATGTCTTTGCTCACAATGTTGAGACTGTGAAAAGGCTTCAGCGAATTGTTAGAGATCCTCGTGCTGGGTAAGTAGCTATGTTTATTGGTTTCTTGATGGTTTCAAAGCTGTTTCTGTTGATCTATTTAAAAGTTATCCAGCTTGAGCTGATGGGTGGGAATCTAATCAACTAACGTCTTTCAGTGGAAAGCAAACGAATACTAAGATTTTTCTAGTCATACTACAATGCCTAGACAAAGTTTACATCTAGTCTTTTGTGACGCTAAAAAAATAAATTTTCATGTAATCGTAACTGTGGGATTGATATGGTTTTCCGTATCTATCTTGTTCTGTGATTTCCAAGTTTGGCGATGCAGGTATGAACAGAGTTTATCAGTTTTGAAGCATGCTAAGATCAGTAAAGAGGGAATGATAACAAAGTCTTCTATAATGTTGGGTCTTGGAGAGACTGATGAAGAGTTGAAAGAAGCAATGGCAGATTTAAGAGCCATAGATGTTGATATTCTGACACTTGGGCAGTACTTGCAGGTAAAATACATGACTATCAAGGGTCATTATATTACTTGCTCGTTTTGATCTTATTTATTTGTTTCTGGTAGAGCTGTTACTTCGTGTGAGACGTGTCATAATCGTATCGTACTATTTTCTATAAAATGTCATTATTTGTGACATAAACATTACGAAAATTGAATTCGTGTCGTGTTAGGCTTGTCTACACATTCACATTTTGCTACGGTCACTAGATTGATTTTGTCAACTTATGCAGCATTTATTAACTTGAAGTGGGTATAACTTGCAGCCAACTCCACTGCATTTGACTGTCAAAGAGTATGTTACACCTGAGAAATTTTCTTTCTGGAAGGAATATGGGGAGTCAATCGGATTTCGTTACGTCGCCAGTGGACCTTTGGTAAGCTCTTTTGAACCATCAGAGTTTTTTTAATCTTACACGATTGCACAATTGAAAGAACATTTGAATTGGCATATTTCAAATATGTGAAGTAATGTTCATAGTTGAAAACTTAAAAAGGCCGAAGTACGAAACTGTTAAACAGTGAAATCATATTGTCAGGCAGGCATACTCAAATGTATTCTTCGGAAGAAGTTAATAGATGGTTTTGGTTGACAGGTCCGATCGTCGTATAGGGCAGGCGAGCTTTTTGTGAAGACAATGGTACGAGAAAGGGCCAATGAAGCTGTTACTGCCTCATAGAATTCGTTGGTAATTGGCTTTAGAGATTTCAGTTATTAATATCCTGACACAAAAGGCCAGCGAAACTTGCATAGGGATCTGCGGTTGGCACAGGAGGTTTCAGACGGTACCAATTATTGCCGCGTCGCAGTTGATTTATCATTGGGGAATAATGTATACGATAATCCAATTTTTAGAGGCATCCAAAACTTCAATTCCAGACATTGCCTTGACATGTTTTGGTCATTATATTTAGGAAAAAGTGAGTCCCCCCCAGGGAGGGGAGGGAGTGAGGGTAGCTACATAGAAGTCTGTTTTTTTTTTTGGAAGAATAAAGGATTGATTGAGACTAGCTGATGAAATCATTTCTTGGTGGAAGATTATCTGTTTGGGAGTGCCTAATCAATCTCTGTTGGTGACTTGTAATGATCAGAAAACGTGGAGATTTGAATGATGTGTTAGAGATGAGAATCAAAACAAGCACAACTCAATAAGGCCTAGGAATTAATGTCCCTTCAAGTAGAAAGTCGTAAGGTTGGCAATTGATGCCAAATTCACTTCTCTTTCATCATTTCTTCCAGCAATAACAGAAAGAGAGTGAAAAAAGAGATGAGAGGACAGCAAGTGGAAGCTTTTCTTTCGTTAAGAAGCTGCCCCCTTCACTCTGCTATAACCTGTTTTTTTTCAACCAAAATTTGCTCTATGGCACTACAAGTATATGACATACAATATGCTTCCAAGAACGAATGCTGCCATGAAAGATCACGATGAATGTCACGCCAACTTTGTGATGATGCCTCCAATTTCTAACATAGCCACATAATGGCGTAACTTCCCTTCAATCTTTTATACGAGTCATTGCGTCTTTCTCAATTGCAGTCCATTCACAATGCCTCCTTGAGGCCAAAGCTTCTGGCTATTTCCCTGGCACAGTCGTATTCATTTAACTCGACCAGCATCTTTTTCAGTCGGCGTGCAAGCGCACTAATTTCACCCTCAGTTGTGCCTGATGCATGTCTTTTCTCCAACGTCCTTCCCAGCGAAACAATGTAATCCACCAGTGGCTGCAACTTCCGGCTGCAAAAGTTCAATTCCACAAAATTAATGACTACGAAAACCAAATTTTATCACATGAGATCTATACAGTTACTTTAATACACCTATCAGAAAGCAAAAAAAAAAGAACATTAATGACCCTGGCACACCAGTGACAAAAAAAATCCACAACGTACTCTTTTCCGATGAGATCAATAAATTGACATGGGGTAAGTGAAAGAAAAAACAAGTTTCAATATGCCATGCATACCTATGGTTACCAGTAACATTTGGACCAGCCCACACTCCAGATAAAGAATCAATGATTCTTTCAGTTCTTGTAACAGCATCATGAAGATTTGATGCAATGCTTCGAACATGAGGTAGAACCTTTTCACACAAAAGTTCTTCAACAGCAAGCTTCTCTAGAACGGTCAATGATAAGATGTCTTTCCACAAACAAATATTTCGCATTAAACGAATGGACATCCCAAATCTATATGCTGCAACCCGTGCTGCACTTGGCACAGCCTTTAGGACAATGGGACTCCACGTTGGCACCTATAAAATGGAAGAAGAGGCTTCCAGGTCACAACACATCATATGGGAAAAGAGAGTGAGAACTTTGAAGCCAGATTACATACCATAACATTAGCAACAGCATCAGCCAAGCGTGTGCGAACTGCACCTAACAATTCCGCTAGTGCCTCACTAGAAGTTGAAAGATAATTTATCACCAAGTTTGTGGCAGAAACGACTTTTTTTGTCTCTCTAGTACTGAGCATGTCCCAACAGCTGGTAATTGCATGGTGCAAAATAGGAATTGCAACCTTTTCAACAAGTTCAGGAATGAGGTTGCTATCAGCATCATTGGAACTTGGATCATCCTCAGGCAACCCATAGTTGAAAAGCAAAGAATGCCTGAATGAGAAGAAGACAATTAATAAACTAAAATGAAAATACAGCAAGAATTTTGATGAAAGAAAATGTAAACGAAGTTATGAATTTGACGAATATATCAGACAAAACTTATTAATAATTCTGATTACGAGGATAAAAATAATAAAAGGTCCCACGGATTATAGAATTGAAATCTGAAATGCATCAAAATGACAGAAAATACCATTTCATATCAAAGAAATCAGCATCCTCATGAAGCGGATCCCATTTCAGAAGTTCTAGCCTCACATAAGGTGAGAAGATAGCCGGTACACTCAATGACATATACGCATCTCTATAGCTCGATGAGTATTCTTTCTTCCATGTTTCTAACCTCTCTTTCACCAACGAGAGTTGTGAATATTCCTCAGAAGTATCGCCAAAAATTTGACCAGCAGTCTGGAGCAATAGATCACGATTCGACTGATAAGCAGCACTTTCACTATCACTTTCATCTGTGCTTGATTCTCCCTCTACTTTCTGATCATTATTATCTACTTCCATGGCTGACATTCTCTTGGTTTCAAATCGAGTTTTCCTCTGCTGACGGGCCTCAGCTCTGCGCTTCATATCCATACGTTTCTGTTGGTTAACATCTCTACCAAATTCATCCAACTTCACTGGAAAATTGGTTTTCTGTTTGAGGGCAGTCAGTGCAGCCTCAGCTGCACTGGAAGCAGTGGCAATTACAGCTGCATTGTTACCCTGCTGGCGGAAAACCAACATAGCTGCTTTTACAGCCACTTCCACCTCCACCATTTCATCATCATTGTCAGCAGTTCTTCTTTCTAAAATAGCTGATGCTCGTTGCTCATGAAGCTTTTGCATCTGCTCTTCCAGTTCCTCCATGTAAGGAGCTTTATGCTGCATTGAAGGGGACAAAGAGAGAGGGAGAAGGTAAGTAAAGAAAATTCTATTTTTGTATCAGGTAAAAACCATAAAGCAAGCAGGCAATATTCAACTGGCTGTAAAGATCATTACAAGGTTAATAAAAATGACAAGTCCAATACTCTATAGACAAAAGAATTGTGGATAAGTAACGCAATCGTTTAGAACCATAGCTTTTGCAATTGCATATAACTCCTATGTCTGAATAAGCAAGCATTTATAACGCTTTGCAATAGCATAGATCACATTAACGGAGTTAAGAAGAAAAAATGTTCCTCCAAACCCAACGCACACAGTAAACAAAGTCATTTAACACATATTGGCACTGTGTTTAAAAGAACAGAAAAGATTTAGAATCAAGGACTGATAAGGTTACAAGATTATGAAAAATTAAGGAGAGCTAATATCGCTGAGCTGGAAGGATATGTGACAATATTTTATATTTGTTTTATCATTTAGAAGTTGGTTACATCTAGTGGGTCAGGAGTGGTTGTGTATAGCTTTTTAGAGGTCATGCATGGTGCATGGGATGGTTACAACAACCTCATAGAAATGCTTTATATGGTAGCCACACTATCAGTACAGGGCATATTCATACTCTATAATTGGCTTCCATATCTACCGTTTGGGAGAGGAGCAGTATGCTCTCGAAAATCTGCAACATTTCTATAAAAAATAATCAAAAAGGAGACCACTTGTTCTCTATTTCCAGTTTTATTGCTAACCACTGAACATCGCACTCTTTGCTTTTTTTTTTCTTAATGTTACATTGTTTATTTCCCCATACGAGGCCAATCTTGTCAATGGTATCAGAGCCCACTCCTGGGAAAACATAGAGTCTAATTTCAATATGGATTATGGAGCAATAGCATTAGAAGTTGGCAAGGGAGAGGCGTTGCATCAACCTGCGGCAATCAATGTGGATTTAAAGAAGATTGCAAAGCAAATGCGAAAAATCAGTCAACAAATATACAATACTGCCACATATCCTTCCAGCTCAGTGATATCAGCTCCCCTTAATTCATTTTAATCTTGGAACCTTATCAGGGACATGCACAGTTTCCCAACCACAAGACAAAAGAAGTAGCAAATATGGATATCATTTTTTTAACATTTTAAATCCACATTCATCGCCGGAGCAAAAAGATTTGAAATTACAATTTAGGACAAGGAATGAAAGAAGGGAAATTAACCCACAGAAGCCAAGATATGACTAGGGCATGAACTTCCAAGTGGAATTCAGAAAAGAATTTGCCACCGAAATGCAAACATAAAAGATTTAAACAAATTGAGAAAGAATGCAGTCTCATATTATCACATCAAGTGAAATTTGGCACACAGAAAGTGCACAACACTAGAATCAGAAAAAAGTCATACCTGCAACAATTCACATATAACAGAAACAAAGTCACGAAGCTTTTGCATAAAGATGAACTTCTCACCAGCAGCAGATAGAGACTTTTCAAGAACAGTAATATTCATCAGCGATGAAGATAAATTCTCATCAGTCTTCGTCAATGATGAAACTGTTCTACCATGAGATTCCTAGTAAAATGCCACAAATCAGTTAATGCAAAGCAAAGGACAGAAAAAAAAAACTAATCAGCGGAAAAAGAAAAACCATTTGTAATCAGCAGAAAAAATTGATTATGAATATGCATATACATCTGAAAGTTTAACAAAGCTTACTATAGCAAACCAAATTGAATGCTCTTATGATCACCCCAGATGTTTAGATAATAGATAGGCGTATCAATGGCAAGTTTAGTTCATACAAATATCATTCACCAGTTAACATTAGACTAAAATTTGATGATTCTAAGGTGTGCATACCGTAAGCCTCCTGAAATTTTCTTGCAAAGCTTTCCGAGCAATCTCAGCCTGTTGGGGTATTGACAAAACAGCATCAAATCCGGTTCCGCCTCCAATGCCTGTAAATGAACCAGGCACAACAGTTTGGTACTGCTGCTGTTGCAGCTGGTTAAATTGCACCATACCAGGACTCGTATTACTCAACCCCCTTGTCGTAACAGTACTATCCTCCATTCTCTTCCCTAAAGCCTTCCTAACTTGCTCTTGCTCCCAAATCTTATCCTCCTCATCCTCACCATCACCACTAACCTCTACATTAACAGAATTACTACCAATCTTACTATAGTTGCCATTATTATTACCCAAAACAGCAGGAACCCTAACATTATCATCATTATTATCAACCTCTTCAAACACACCATAATTAGTCGAATCCTTCTTACCAATCATAGCAATCCGCGTCCTAAACTCGGGCTCCTCATCACTCAAGCCTTCCGCCGCGCCATGATTACTCCCACCATCCAAAGCAATATAATCGGAGGCAGCAGCTCTCGACTGCCTCAACCTCTCCCTCTTGGCCCTAATCTTCTTAATAGTATCCTCATCCGGAATCCCAGAATCCAATCCCATTTTTGCCAATCGCACATTCTCATTCTCACTCTCACTGTCACCATCCACATCATCCGACACCACATTTCTAGCAGTATGGTCAGGACGGGTGAGATTCTGGTCATCATGGGTCGAACTCTGGGGCTTAAGCAGCCCTTTGAGTATAATTTTAGGCTCAGCGGAAGAAGACTTGGCTAGAGTGCGAGTATTCTTTTGTAGCTCAAGAAGAGCTTCTTTAGTGTAAACTCCAGCTTGCGGGAGAACATTGGAAGCTGAAGACGGTGTCGTTTGGGGTAATCTGTCTTTAGAGGAAGTTAATTTGTGGGCAGAATTCGGCTTCGACAAGCGCGAAGACGACGACGAGGCGGTTTTTGAAGATGAGGATTTACGGGAGAAGGTGGGAGTGATTGAAACGCCATCGCTTTCATCGTCGGCGAAGCTTAGGAGGGTTTTAGGCTTTGAAGAAGGTTTGGAGGGAGCAGTGGGAACGGCGTCGTTCTCGGATTCCGCGTCGGCTCTTCGACGGAAGTTTCTGGATCTTGCGGAGGAACTCATTTGAAAATTTACCAAACCTCTACTTCTCTTGAAATCTGTTGGATCGTTTTCATTTGGGATTAAACCCAACTCTTCTTTACAACAATTAACGCCAAATTATTCTTTCATCCTTTATCTTCTACATTTCTTCCCATTTGGCTCCTTAGTTTTGGGATATGGAGCGAACCGAAATTTTTGATTTTATTAAACGAATCAAATGCATAGATTTATTTTAACTGTATTTAACAATTATAATACAATGACTTATTGAGTCACTTTTTTTAAAGAGACTCATATTAAAATTCACTTAATATATTATATTTCAACTTGGGCTCAACTTTTTTATTTTTTTTCCAAAATTTAAGTACCATTACATTTTATTCACATTATACATGTGTCTTTAGTTCAAATCAGGTTGTTCTGCCAAAGTAATTATTTAAAAGAATATACAATAAATTATTCATTCTCAATCAATAATTAAGCTAATTTTTTAATATTTTTTTAAAAAATTATTGTCTATTCATGAAAACAATAAATGATTGTGTGATGTGAAGTAGCATGCGAGGGACAAAAAAGGATAATTACAAACTGAGGAGACAACAAGAAAAATATCTATAAATCAAGGACTTATATTAAATTTGTCCAAGAATTAAAATCTCACGAGTTTTGTTCTAGATCTCTTTCTCCGAATTGGAAAGGGACTCGAGTTGGAGCAGTATAAATACGCCAGTTCCTCTCAATTTGAAGCTCACTTGGAGAATACTCGAGAATTCAAACTCACGCAAGAAGCTAGAGAATGGGAAGTGCTCCAGCTCAGATTCCGACGAGTTTTGGCCACGAACTTAGGGCTTGTCTGCGTTGTCGCCTCGTTAAAACCTACGATCAGGTCTTTTAAACATTGCCCCTCTTTCTTTTTTCTTCTTTCCATTCAAAAAATTGCTCCTTTTTTAGGTTTCTTTTTGTAGTTTTGTGGTATTGTTAAAAAGATTACTCTTTTATTTTTCTACCTATGAAAAGTTTATATCTTTTGCTGCAGTTTAGAGAATCAGGCTGTGAAAATTGTCCCTTTTTTAAGATGGATGAAGATCATGAGCGTGTTGTTGATTGTACTACTCCTAACTTTACTGGGTAAGTCTTTAAATTCATTTACTTTGTATATTTTGTTTGTGTTCCTGCAGTTTTTGTTGTGTTTTTGTCAATTTGTAGTGCGCCAATTGTATGTAATTTTTGGTTATCTCAAGTTTTGTTTTCTGTAAATTTTAGGATAATTTCTGTTATGGATCCATCTAGAAGCTGGGCTGCTCGCTGGCTGAGAATTGGTATGTTTCACTTATCTGTCGGTGACCTGGTTTTGTTTCGAGAACTACTGTATTTGTTGAAACCGGACCATGTGTGTTGTTTGCTTTTTCGCGTTTAGTCTAAACGTTGATGAGTCGTAAGTTCAGTTGTTGTCTCATCACTTTTGTTGAGAACTTAAGCAATTGGTACTCCAAAATATAGAATATGATAGTATGCTTGTTCCTCTTGTGGCGCAGTGCCTACATTTTTAGATTCAATGAGGTGTTATTTCAGATTTACCTCCATCAAAGATTGTCCTGTACAAATGATTTAGGCAGTACATTTGACTCCCAATTAGTAAGAAACTTGATTACTAATGGCGTAGCTGGGATATTGGCCGAAGAGCTGCTTTGGACGCTGCACATTCTGCGCATGCATGTTAGTTGTGTAATTTGAGAGCTGTGGATGGTTCAAAGTTTCCATGATTCAACCTCACACCTTCTTTATTCTCATAATACACTTATGCATGTGCATGATCCCTAATGTTTATTACAGTTTGTCATTCATAAAAATAGGCAATTTTCCATGTGTAATAAGTTGGAGCATGTCCTGTTATTATGCATTGATAGCACTGGTGTGCATTCAGCTCTTCAATTGTTCTATGTGCACTCAATACACTATTCTGTAACTTTCCTAAGGAATGTCATTACTTGAAAAATTTATGATAATACTTATTTTCTTTACCAAATATTATTCTAGTCATTTGAACTGAAATCTAGCTTTTTTTTGGAAGTGTTCCGTTGGTGCATGTCTGTTCGACCTCTAGAGATACTTTTTGTTTTCCTTCAGCCTAACTATTTTTACTTGATGCAGGAAAATTTGTCCCCGGTTGTTATACACTGGCTGTCTCAGAGGCACTTACTGAAGACTTACAGGTACGTAATTTTGAATCTTATGCAATGCTTCTCCTGTGTTTTACGTTTAAAAATTAAGTATATTATTTTATTTCTGCGCCTTCATGACTGGTATTCAATTGATTTCTGCTGTTATATTGACTTGCATATGCTAAACGCCTAAACCTGAGCTTAATTTTAGCTCATATCATGCTTACAAGCTTACATGTTTCCACCTGCCAAAACTCGCATATAATCTAAATTATTGATTGTAGTGCTGCTTTTCATCTGTTGCGATTTATTCTGTTCTACTAATGAATGTAATTTCAATGATACACATACGAGAACTAGATGCAGGAAATTTGTTCCTTGAATTTTGTGTTTAGCCTCTGTTCTTTTGCACCAATTAGCATTGTACCAAATATATGTTTTTTTATTGAGGAAAATTTAATCTTTCCATATAGCTGATTGATGAATAGGTCTTAAGAACTAATGAAACTGGGAGAAAGGAAGTTCACGTATATTATACTCTTGTCTGCCAATTTGCACACATGACATGTTGACCGGCATTTTAGCAGATTTGTAAATGGAAGTTAACAGCAATGATATACTCTCTTTTCTGTATTAGACTACGAGTTTGTACTTACTCATCCTATAAGATTTTGATACACTGTTTCCGTTGCGCTGGTGCTAATAAGTACCGATATATATTGCTGTTTGCTGCCTACTCTTTCGATAGTCTAGTCTGTGTTGTTTCTTGGTTGGAATCAAATTAATTAACAAGCCTTATTTTGATGCTCGGATGTTCTTTCCTGATAGCACCAAACAACAGTTTAAATTTTGCATGAAGATTATCTTAGATCCCCGATGACTAACATTTATGTGGGTCTTGTTGCAGAATCTGTGTGAAGATGAGCGTGTGCAATACATTCCACCTAAACGTGTATAGATTTCGAGCCTCTGTGCTGCGTACCATGCTTGTGGAAGTAATGATTTATGTTGCGTAGTGTTATATTGCTTTTCATCTCAACATTTTGGCTTGTTGAGATGGAAGCAAGTGACTCTTCGTGTAATAGTCATCTTAGAACTCAGACTCCATCCTACAAATGGATATTACTTGTTTTAACTCAGTTGTCTAGTTGTGTAGGTTTATCAGTACATTTTAACGTTATTGAAGCATCGCCTTTAACATGATTTTGTTGCATGCGGGCATCTAGTTCGTTGTAATTTAACATTCGATTCGACTTTGTGTTACGTAATTTAACTTTGTTCTCATCGTTCGTATAAGCACTCACATGGGGCTGCGGAAATCGTTCGAATGTGCCCCCTTTTTAACAGAACAAGAACCTAACACTTTTATGGAAACAAACTCAATGTTTTACGCCTTGATGTTTAAAGAAAGTGAAGGGGGCATGGACCATAACACGAGCTGAATTGAAAAAGGTGGCGCACCCGGGTTTTAAAAAGCCCTGAAGGCCTTTTGCTTCCTAGTCCATCCCCTGGGCACACCATTTTTGAAGTAAAAAACCAACAAAATCCGCTTCTCACAGCACACAGAATATAAAAAAGACTAAACAAAACAGTGACAGTAAAACACATGGTATTAAGACAGCAACACAAGTATTCATATATTCACACTTCAACTTTTGCTGTATTCCTTAAGTTATATTACTATTTCACAACACCAACGTGGGCTCTTTCTTCCTTCAAGTAACAAGCTTTCTTCTTGTTTGTATGTTAAGTATTGCACGACACAGCTTCACCTGCGATTCAGAAATCTCTCAGTAAGCTCGTTGCTTATAATCCAAGAAGAGTTTTTTTTTTCTTGTCTAAATCTGCTTAACTGTGTTTTTTTTTGTAAAATGAACATGGGTTATGTATCATTTGTAAATGGAATGAGATGAAATCGAGAAAAATTGGATCTTTTTGTCTATTTTGTCTTAACAGTGTGTTTGTGCTGAATGAAGATAGATTATTTTTTGGTTGGAATGAAATGAAATCGATAGAAAATGAATCTTTTCGGTAGGAAATGAACGTAGATTTCTTTTCATTTGTAAATGTAATGAATTTAAAAAAGAACTGGATTTGCTAATGAAGTAGACTTCTAACTGGATTAGTTGCTATTAAGGAGTGATTTCTAATGGGTTTATGTTAAATCTAACGTTTGGATTTTGCAGGTGTTAGATATAATTGGAAGTAGCTGAAATGGCCAACATAGACATAGAAGGAGCACTGAAAGGAATACCTGAAGATGGACGTGTTCCTAAGACAAAGATTGTATGTACACTTGGTCCTGCTTCTCGATCTGTCCCCATGATTGAGAAGCTTCTGCGAGCTGGCATGAATGTTGCTCGATTTAATTTCTCCCATGGTACTCATGAGTACCACCAGGAGACTCTCAATAATCTCAGGATGGCTATGCAGAATACTCAGACCCTCTGTGCCGTCATGCTCGACACTAAGGTTGGCGATCATCCCTTTTAATTTCGTACCATTTATCCTCCTGCAATTGCTGGTGTTCCATTCCTTACTTTGCATTTCTACCTGAAATGCGACTAAGATCCAAGATGCATGTACATTCTTGTTTTTGTTACAGGGACCTGAGATTCGTACAGGGTTTCTGAAGGATGGGAAACCTGTTCAACTGAAGGAAGGCCAGGAAATTACTGTTACAACTGATTACACCATCAAGGGTGATCCAGAAATGATCTCCATGAGCTATAAAAAATTGCCTGTGGATGTGAAGCCTGGAAATACCATCTTGTGTGCCGATGGAACCATCACTCTGACCGTCTTGTCGTGTGATCCGGGGGCCGGAACGGTGAGATGCCGCTGTGAGAACACTGCAATGCTTGGTGAGAGGAAAAACGTTAATCTTCCTGGAGTGGTTGTTGATCTTCCAACATTGACTGAGAAGGATAAAGAGGACATCTTGGGTTGGGGTGTTCCAAATAAGATTGACATGATAGCTCTTTCATTTGTGCGCAAAGGATCAGACCTGGTCACTGTACGGAAGGTCCTTGGTCCACATGCAAAGCGCATACAATTGATGTCAAAGGTATAATGCTTCTTTCCTTTGTTTGTTCACTGCCAATGGACCCAATATCCACGGGAAATCCGATCTCCATCCCTGTTTTGACTGGAGAATACCTGGTTTGACCGTGTCCGAGGACAAATATGGAGATTTCCCGATAGAAAAATTCAAGGATAGGACGAGGATGATACTCTCTCCATCCTCTCACCCTGCAAAATACCTTCCCAACAAGAATGGGGACGGGGAGCGGGTTTGAAATTCGGGAACGGGGATGGGGAGGGGTCTTGTCCATGCTTTACAGTTAGCTTGCATTCTGCATGCATTTGAGAGCTTACTTGCATTATTGATCTTTGTAGGTTGAGAATCAGGAGGGTGTTATTAATTTCGACAACATCTTGCGCGAGACTGACTCATTCATGGTTGCCCGTGGTGATCTTGGAATGGAGATTCCAGTGGAAAAGATTTTTCTCGCACAAAAGATGATGATATACAAGTGCAACCTTGTTGGCAAACCTGTTGTTACAGCCACACAGATGCTCGAGTCCATGATCAAGTCACCCCGACCAACCCGCGCTGAAGCAACTGATGTCGCCAACGCAGTCCTCGATGGCACCGACTGTGTCATGCTCAGTGGTGAGAGTGCAGCTGGGGCCTATCCAGAACTTGCTGTGAAAACCATGCGTCGAATCTGCATTGAAGCAGAATCCTCCCTTGATTATGGAACCATATTCAAGGAAATGATTAGATCAACTCCACTTCCTATGAGCCCATTGGAGTCTCTCGCATCTTCAGCCGTAAGAACTGCAAATAAAGCTAGAGCAAAGCTCATTGTGGTGCTGACCCGAGGTGGGACAACAGCCAAGTTGGTAGCCAAGTACAGACCAGCCGTTCCAATCCTTTCGGTGGTTGTTCCAGTCTTGACAACTGATTCATTTGATTGGGCATGCAGCGATGAGACTCCGGCCAGGCATAGCCTGATATATAGAGGTTTGATTCCGATCCTCGGAGAAGGATCGGCAAAGGCTACTGATGCAGAATCTACAGAGGTTATTCTGGAAGCTGCTCTCCAATCTGCTACCAAGAAGGGTTTGTGCAAGCCTGGGGATGCTGTTGTGGCACTTCATCGCATTGGAGCTGCCTCTGTTATTAAGATATGCATGGTGAAATGATTTGAAGGAGTAGTGGTGTGAAGTGGTTAGAATAAAGTGTTAGAATCTTTTTAAAGTTTGTGGTTATTTTTTAAAAATCAAAGAACTACTTCAAGTGGTTCATTTCTAACTGCTGATCTAAGCCATTTTTCTGGTGGTTAAAGGAAATTTTGGTTTTATTTGATATATTTTTATCGATCATAGTCCTTAGTCATAAGTAAAATTTAGTAGTAACAATGTTATTGGAATCAAATGATCATATCAGAAAAGGATCTGGGTAGTTCGTTTATCGATCAAATCGATAGTTTAATGGTTGAACTAGTAATTATAGTCCTTAGTTGGGTCATCGGTTTCTAACGGTCGAATACTGCTTCGCTTGTACATTTGTCTTATTGATAAAATTGAATAAGTTTGCGACCAACTAGTTCTGTTTGATTTTTGTAATACTGTCTAATAAACTAGGGAAAGAGAGGGGTGACTAATATGAACATTATAAGCAGTAAAGAAACAGAATTGTATAGGTGTAAACTGGTTATTAATAGTCGGTTCTAGTTCGAAATCGACAGTTTATAACTGCATGAGTCATAGAACCATAATCGAATCTAGTTGATTTGGAGTGATTCGGTTTTGGTTCCAATTTCGAATCGTTGATTCAAATTTCAACGATTCCAGTTCGATTTTTCTTTAAAAATTAACTAAACCGTCAATTTGAAAACATGAACCGTCAACAGTTCCATGTTTAACGGAATCAGAATCGGAACTGGAGATCGCCGGTTCCAAAAGTTCTGTTCCTCTCATCTCTACAAAATTGATAATGGTTGAAAAGATTAGGGACGGGTTTAAAATTTAGCAAAAGAAAAGAAGAGGCAGCTTGTAGAGGTGAGTTGTGGATGAGAATGTCCGTCCCACCTCTCCATGGGTTATCCAAACAAGCCAGTGGGACTCACACATTCCCAGATTTTTTTGTCATAAAAACTACAAAAAATCACTAAACACTCTCCACGTAACGAAAAACCCCTCTGCGTACCTAGAGTAATGATGACTTCTACCGTCGCGTTATCGTCGGCCGGAGTATCTTGTATGGCCCGACCAATCACTCCCGATTTGACTTGCAATAAAAGCCTCGCGCTGACGTCATCGAGGCCGTTTATTTCAATAGAGAAAGGCAGAGCATTCTCATGCGACGTTGCTTTGAGATCTAACAACAACTCCGCAACAGCCACAACCTCCACGTCAGCCACAATTTCCGAGGAAGGCGAAAGCGATAAGGAAGAGTTGTTAAAGGTAGGGAAAAAAGTGAGAGTGAAGGTGCCGTTAAAGGTTTACCACGTGTCACGTGTACCCGAAGTGGATCTACAAGGAAAAGAAGGCGTGGTTAAGCAATACGTCGGCGTTTGGAAAGGGAAAAAGATTTCCGCTAATCTTCCGTATAAAGTGGAACTTCTTGTGGAAGTTGAAGGTAGAGGTCCTGTTAAGGTGCTTGCACATCTTAAAGAGGACGAGTTTGAATATTTGGATTGAGCCTTGTTTGCTTCAGTGTTATTGTAATAATGTTGATTACAGTGTATGAATTTGTATGATATGGAGTTTTACAGGCGTTTGGATTTATGTTTTACTGAGCAAATTGTCTCACTACAAAATTAAACAGAGCTGTTTGTGATGGGAATGGCTCAGATTCTTTTGAGATGTTCTCAAATTATTGGTGAATGTTCTTCATGCATCATTTCTGTCATCATGCATCATTTCTGTCTCGTTACTTAGTGCTGCTAACATAATGTTCTCTTTTCCTTGCTCGATTTGAAAGTTGAGCTGCCATTGATATTCATGGAACATGCATGATCATCCTGAAGGATCTTAATTTGCTATGGATTCGGAAAAAAAAAAAAACCTTCCTGTGTAGGAATTTGGAAGGCATTGGCATTCTCTGCTGCGATCCGATACGACCTAAAAGAGGTGAGATTACTTCTGATTTTTCAGTGCAGTTATATTTTTCATGCTGTTACAACCTTTTCAGGGCAATTTCAATCGACCTAAACAAAGATCTGGCAAGAAATTAACTGCAAATTAAGTTGCCTGTGTGGTACGATGTGACAATTGTGTGTTCTTGCCTTGGTCTTGAGTTGTTGCAACATGTGCTCACTTTGCTTGCCTTATGGGATAAAATCTCATGTAGTTGTTGCAATTCGGAGTCGTAATCTTGTCATGTTTTTTTCTATCAAAAAATATTATTTATGACATGAACATAGTAAAAATTAAATTTATGTCATTGATATCGTCTCATAATCATGTATTCACAAATTGTGTCATCAGTTCAAAAATTGTCTGCCCTAAGTTCTTATGAAAATTGTCCTTCCCTTTGTGGGGGGTTGGATTTGAAGATTAAAAGCTGATTTTAAATTTTAAACATGTTTTTATGAACTTTTTAGTCACTATAATTACCTAAAATCTGGATGAAGCAGCTTCATTCATACATGAATGAAAAAAGAAGAAACAAAATTAGGAGAAAGGTGAGGAGAGTTATTGAGAAGGTTATGAGGTGGGAAGGTTATGGGGGTGTTTTCAATTTTGATTGTCTAAGGGAGGGACAATCATCATACACATACCTTTCTTTTTTATTTTTTTTGACAAATGAAGGCAATTTCATTAAAGTAAATATGCGGCCAAAGTGACCTGAATACAGCTAGGGAATAATTTCCTATACATGAAGACCTGTATTGGATCCAACAGCTCGTACAAGGGTGTGAGCTATCGAATTAGCAGTTCTTATAAACTCAACTTGAACATTCTACATAGTTGAGATCAAGTTCTTGCAATCAAGGACCAAAAGACCAAAGTAAGAATCTATGAAAGCACACTTGAACATTTTGCCGGTTTCCAGACTTTATCCAAGAGAGGGCTTCCCTGATTGCTAGAACCTCTAACACCAATAGATCATGCAGTAATGGGATGTGAGATACCAAGTTACAAACCAAATGAATACTAATTTTAGAATGGACAATTTACACTTTTATACAAAAAAAAATACTCATTTACCAAAATACACTTTTAGGAAACATTCTTGATATTTTACCCATATTTTTTGTTCTCTCTAAAAAATGCCCACTGCTTTTTCCCGCCCAAAAATTTGGAGCATTTAATGAGGATTGACTGATTTTACATGTCCTTTTGGGACTTATATATATGGTATTTTCTCTCATCTTCTTCTCTCTCATTTGCATTCTCCTTCTTTCTGATTCATTTTGCATTCACGTTCTGTTTTTTCATCGTCTCTTTCTATCTCATTTCCAATTTCTTGCCTTGAAAAGCCGAAAACAGTGAAGAAAATCTCGTTAAAGACAACCGAAAACAACGTGCGGAGAAGTCAGAAATCTGCTGGTATGGTTTATTTTGTGCTGTTTGTTAATCCTTGAATTTGTTTTTCTTTAAGGATATTACAGATGATTTGTCATGGTTGTTGTTTTATAAAGTTTTTGTAACATTATATAACATTTCGTAGCGTTATATAACCTTTTGAAACGTTATATAATGTTATATATTGAGAATATCGAACAGGTGAGTTGTGGAGTTGCGGAAGTTGCCTTTAATGCCTTAAATGAATGTGAAGTTCCTGAAATATAT